>JAHWFP010206119.1:41686-58927 GCA_023313725.1 Lithobius niger | reverse complement strand
AGTGTGCTATATTGCTGTACTAAAGGCAGAAGCGTACTTTTGTTGTCTTTGGGCCCACAGAGCGAGGACGTAGTGTGCTGTATTGCCGTACTAAAGGCAGAAGCCTTTTTTTTTAGTGATGTGTGATGCGAGGCAGAGACAGTGGAGCTTTTCACCAGGAGCTGGAGTCTGTCTGTGTGTTTGTACCAACGGTACTGCTGAACCGGTTATTTGAGTTCTTTCAAGCTTTCCACCTCTTTTGCCCTATTTGGGGAAGTAAAGTCCAAAACCTGTCAAATTTGTTGTGGGTGTTTCGAGTTTTTTCACTCTCAAATATTCAAAAAATTACCTTAATAGGAAATAAAATACCTACTGATTCTTACCGGCTTTTTTCCCTTTTTATAATGGCAGCTTTAATATAGCTTAGTTACTGTTTGCTTTCCCGACCTTGGGGAATATCGGTTCCAACAACGAAATAAAAATTCACATATTATGTTGCTACACTACACAATTTAAGCTATTTGATCGGTGAATAAAGATACTTGGCAGGAAAGCCAAATCAAACTTCTGAGCTTAAACTTTGCATGTGCGAAATGTTATTTTTATTTTTTGTTCCAGATATACGATAGAAGTGTAAAAATGGCACCTTCTCAGTTTCACCTTATCAAATCTGAAACTGCACGAGAGAACTAAATCTCATCAGATTGGAACGAATTTGTTGAAGAGCCAAAGATACTATGGAAAGCAAGCCCTGGTCAAACATCATAAGAAATGGAAATCCATCCAATAACCAGTCAAAGCCAACATGACGCAGTGGCAGAAAACCTGCTAACGTCAGGTAAAGCCAAGCCGATAAAAAGCAGGAATACTTACAAATGTCAAGTTCAAACAAAGCTGTTAAAATGGCAGAAAAGTTGCCAACGTCAGGTCCAATCCAAGCTGACAAAGAGCAGGAAAGCTTACGAACGTCAAGTCCAATTCAAGCTAATAAAATGGGAGAAAACTTGCCAACGTCAAGGCCAAGCCAAGCTCAAAAAGAAAAGGAAAACTTACCAACGTCAAGTCCGACCCAAGTTGACAAAATGGCAGAAAAGTTGCCAACGTCAGGGCGAAGTCAATCTGACAAAGAGCAGGAAAACTTACCAACGTCAAGTTCAAACCAAGCTGACAAAACGGCAGAAAACTTGCCAGCTGGTACAACTGAAGACCGCCACAAGTCAAGTGACCAAGTTACGGCTGATCCAATGGAAGACCGACAAGAACTAAAGGAACATCCACCAGCAGAACTTACAAGTGGACGACTACAAGAATCACATTGCTCGTGTGTGGCTGGTACAAGCAAATGTAAGCATTCTCTTACTGAGTATTATCTTACACTGAGTATTTCCTTACTGTCTGTGGCTGGTACGAAATTGTAAGCATTCTTCTACTGAATATTACAAGTCTATGACTAGTACAAGGAAATGTAAACTTTTCATACTGAGTTATTCCAGTTCAGCACTTCTGTGATTTTTACTTCGTTTGCCTTTAGTTAGCCCATAAAATACGTGTATATAGTTCATTTTTAGAAGAATATGTCATTCTTCCTACAGTCTCTTACTAACTGGTAGCTACTTGCAATGTGGCACTTGATATCACATTATTACTAGGACAGAGTTGAGTACACTAATGTGCTAGTATTTTTCGATCGCATTATATCGTTAAAAATATTTTGACATTGAGGTGGTAGTTATAACCATTTCTTTTTTTATTTTGATCGTTGTGGTATTTTATGGAGTCAATCGCTAAATATCAAAAAGAAAAATGAAACTACAAGATAGATACGGGTGTTTCTTGATTTAATATATTTAAGAACCAAGGGTTTATTTAACGTCGTGATACAGTAAATTTCTTATGGTGTACGCGTCAACACATATAGGCAGCCATCTTCACAGCTTTGTCGCTACCGTGGCCGCATATTGTTGTCACAGATGTCGGAGCTGAAGATAGGCCTAATTCCACAATAATGTACGAATCGATAATTATACTAATCATCGTTTAGCACGATGTCACTGGACTGGCATGAGAGGGCACGTGAGTACCAGAATATTGTGTATACCGGTTGTCCCAAAAGTCAGGGGTCACCTGGGCGATATACCAGGTGTTCATGCTGATATACCGGGCATTTGTATCTTTGTTCATGGTGTTATACCGGGGATTATTATCTTTGTTCACGCTGATGGTTTATCACCCGGGTGACCCCTGATTTTGGGGACAACCGGTCTACACAATATTCTGGTACTCACGTGCCCTCTCATGCCAGTCCAGTGACATCATGCTAAACCGAAGAGGTATATGGAGTTCGTGTTGTACTATTTCGTCAGCCAATTTTGAACCTGAACTCTTTCCTGAACTCTCCTGAATTCTGAACTCCTTACCAATTCTTTGCTACGTGATAGCAACGGGAGAGCAAATTTTCGATGTTATTGTATTCAGATTCGTGACATCAAAGAACAAGCACTTTCGCCAAGTTAATCCAGCGACTAAGACTCATTCAAACGTTAAATGGAATACCAGAAAAAATTGCGCCGTAATTTTCTAATTTTTCATGTACCTTCGAACTTCGGTGGGATCCCGCCGACTAAGGCTTCAAATGTTAAATGATATACCAGAAAATTGCGGAGTAAGCAATTTCCAAATTTTTCATGTACCGTCGTACTCGGTGGGATTAACTTGGGAAACAACTCTGCGTTTGTTATCACGACTTCAAACGGTCAAAAAGCATGAGGGGAATTCGGAATAAGTTTTGTTTTGGGGAGATAATCCTTCACATTTTCATTTATGGTTTCTGGCGAACTTGAGCAGTGCAATCACCCAAAACCAAAACTGGTATAAGAGAAGTTTCCGAGTTTACAACAAGGATCGGCATTAGAAAGTAGTGATAGCAAGAAACCAAGGAACACTGCCAAGATTAACCCTACTAACCAGAAAATTGGCATATTTTTCTTTGAGCCAGGAGGCATTAAAATTATCTGCAAATATGATAAATTACATAAATTGCATCAGATTGCCCTAGAAACGTTCGGACCCTGGGTAGTGGGAGAGGAAGAAAGCAGGGGGGGGGGGGGGTTTAAAGCTTGTAGCACACTGCTCCGTTCCGTCACGTCACGTTGCGAGACGTCAAATTTCTGTTTGGATTAAACGCATATCAATTAGAGGAGTCGCGTATACTGCTCCGTTTCGTTCCGTGACGACCCGTCTGCTGACGGACGGGATTGTTGAGGCAGAATCCTTTCAGTCAAAAACTGAACGCATCATTGAAGTCTACGCACCTGCCGTAAAGCTTGTAGCTTGACGGCTGATGGCAACGGATGGTACAGCGCACATTGCATCCGTCGCTAACTGTTTCACTTGGCTCCACTGAGCTGAGCTTTTAAATTTGATCGCGTTCAAATTGGCAATGCAAATAAGGAAGGACTTGTAGTAACCTTAAGTAGGAAATTAAATAGAAAGTCGTAGTAAATTAGGTATTAATTCTTTACGCTCGGGCATGATGACATTTAAGTTCAGAAGGCAACTGAAATAGGTTCGCATCTGAAAGATGTTGTGCGCAGGCGCGTGAGGGTCCGATGAGATCAGTTTATGACTGAAAAGATTCTGCCTCGGCCACCCGTCCGTCAGCCGACGGGCCGTAACAGAACGGGACGGAGCAGTATACGCGGTTCCTCCAATTTACATATTTTTAATCCAAACAGAAATTTGACGGCCTGCGACGTGACGTGACGGAACGAAACGAACGGAGTAGTGTGCTACAAGCTTCAGTCGACGGCCGTTGTCGTCCTTTCCTCGACTAAATACAGATGCAAACCTATTTTCGTTTCCTTCTGGACTTATATGTCAGAATGCCTGAGCGTAGAATCGAACCCAAAGGCCGAGGTCCTACCGCTGAGCACACTGACACGGCCAAAAGGCAACGTAAATAGGTTTGCATCTGTTGTTGATCCGGTGGCTTTCTGTCCTGTTTAATCTGAAAGAGTTAAGCGTGTAACAACGTATCTCCGCAAAACAAAACTTGTTAAAGATTTTCACGAAGCTTTTCGGCCATTGAAGTCGTTAATCAAATGCGAAGCTCTTTTGCCAACACCGAGGAATTGTTCGAAGATTAAATTGAAAATATAAAAGGTGCGTACTGCGCAATTTTCAAATATTCCTTGTAACGTTTGATGTCTTATTCGGTTTGTTTCACTTGACGAAGGAGCTTGGCGTTTGACATCACGACTTTAAATGATTGAAAAGTTTGGCGAGAATCCTTAACAAGTTTTTTTTGGGGGGATATACACACTCGCGTCAACGGTCTCTGTAGCAACAGGATTTCATGGATTATATGTAACTAGCTGTACCCCCGGCGTAACATACGCCGGTCTAGCCGATTCCCGCATACCTGAGTGAAATACTGTAGTGGGCAGCATGGAATGAAAAGGGTACCGATTGCCCCCTGCTTCCTCCTTCAAACTCCCCTGCGGCCTACCCAGTTGTATGGTTTAATTTCCCCCCATGCTCCCCCCCCCCGTAACTCCTTTCCCGTCCCGCACCGCCTCTCCCATCCCCAACAACCGGATCCCCCTATTGAGTGGTCTGAATATCCCCATCTCTGCTCCCCCTCCATTTTAACCCTTGGTGATTTGTTTTGTTATGGAAGTAAATGTCTTTTTTTTTAATGGAGGACGCTCAATTGCCCGTTTCTCCGTTCTGATACCAAGTGCAGTAAACGCAACAACGGTTGTGCATGCAGTGATTGTTACTCAACCAACTTTGAAACTCTTTGAAGACGGCTCTTAAGAGCTAGCTTTATTAATGCAATATGTCGATTGTTATAGGCCACATCTGTTTGTTTGACATTGTCGGTCGCTCGCCCTCTTTCATTATACACCCTCTTTCATTGTAGTGCATAATAATGATGAATTTGCTTGCCCAACCTGAGCGTATTATTAACACTGGCGATAGCCAGTGTTAGTAAGGGTCGACCTAGGACCTCTGTGTTAAACTCTCAACTTTGAGAGCTTATAACTCCGTCAAAAGTAAACATATTTAAACCAAATTTGGAATCTAGCCTTGACTAGTAAAGGCCTGTCTGCAGTCCAAAAATTGTGAAATTCGGTCCAGCCAAACCCGAGATGCAGACAAGGGCCAAATAGACAACTTCTTGTTCAGCTTCTTCTTGTTGTTGTTGTTCTGGGGATACTTTCGTCTGTCCTCTCTACAGGTCAAACCATTTGTCCTATAAAGCTGGTTCTTAGCTCATTTTACAGGTATTGCTCTG
The DNA here is from genome assembly GCA_023313725.1 of Lithobius niger. Taxonomy (NCBI): domain Eukaryota; kingdom Metazoa; phylum Arthropoda; class Chilopoda; order Lithobiomorpha; family Lithobiidae; genus Lithobius; species Lithobius niger. Next base: position 53,649 of record JAHWFP010206119.1, on the reverse strand, counting down.
TAGATGTGCCCTTTCCATAAGGCATTTTCTAATTGGTCAAGTGGTTCAGGGGTTACGGAGCTCTAAACCACCAGATTGATTGTTTTACATTGTTTTAAACATTGTTATTATGCAACAATACCAATTAGCAAACATCAGCTGCGAGACATAGACTGAAGATTAAAGGATTTGTTTCTATTGTTAACATTGGCGATAGCTAGATTAGTGAGGGTCAGCCTAGGGTCTCTTGTGTTAAACTATCAGCTGTGACCGCCAACTGCACTGTTTTACAGTTTAGCTGCAATTCTAAAAGTAACACGAATTAATAAACAAAAACGGAACGTTAAATGTTTAGAGTAAGGATCTAAAAGTCAAAACCTAGAAGGAACACGGACAAGCTTTGACAGTTAGGGTCTAGGTGTAAAATTTTTTCAGTAAGAGGCTGGAAAGCATTAGACCCTTACTACCCGGTGGTCAGCAATAAATACATTTTCATGAAAAACTGGAAATCATCCTACAATGACCCATGTGATGATCAAGTGGTAGTATGGTTATACGTTTCCTGCTTTGCTTTACGTTGAAAATTATTTTTCAATTTAGTAACATGCCAGCATATTCGTAGCAAACAGCATTATGGTAATCCTCTACCATAAATCTACGAAATATAATAAAAATTCTAAAGCATCAAAAGACAAAATGCCAAACTTCACAAGAAAATTGTGTTATTAAAGTTCCAAAACAATATTCTAAGAACAAAGAAAACCTGCTACAACCGTTCATACACACGTTCAGTCCGAAGAGACTAGAACTAATCTAACCACCGGGTAGTAAGGGTCTAATGCTTTCCAGCCTCTTACTGACAAAATTTTACACCTAGACCCTAACTGTCAAAGCTTGTCCGTGTTCCTTCTAGGTTTTGACTTTTAGATCCTTACTCTAAACATTTAACGTTCCGTTTTTGTTTATTAATATATATAGATTCATGTCATATCTTTTTTGTCCAGTTGATAAAAACAATTGCAATAATAATAATAATAATAATCTTTGCCACCCCTAGGGGTGGGAGGGTCATGGAAGGGCGGTGAGCCACTAACACTATACCATGAAATGAGGAGTAATGGGGAAAAATTAAGTACTCTCGGGCCAAGAACGCTTCAAGAATGGATGAAGATTTTCCATGTTGAGGTGGCGACGAAATCCCTGCACCGTGTTTTGGTTTACGATAAGCTCGCTAAGAGCATTCCAAACACGAATGAATCGCACCGCAAAAAAATTTCGGCGAGAATTTGTAGACGAGGCTGACGTTGCAAGTCTCCAGCTATGACCCCTCGTTCGACCAATGCAAGGCGCAAAATCAAAAAAGGGGAGGCTGACAGATATGAGATCGTGTAGGATCTTGTAGGTTAAGATTAAATCAAATTTGATTCTGCGTAACTCAAGTAGCTCCATACCAGCCTTATTAAGGCGTTCAGAGTAGCAAAGGTCACGGAATCCCGGAAGTCCCTTCGTAAATCTGCGTTGGACAGCCTCAAGGCGGTCGATATCACCTAGTAAGTGAGGAGACCAGACTGGTGTTGCATATTCTAAAAGTGGCCGCACAAACACTTTAAAAGCCCAAACCTTGGTAGACCAATTGCCAGAAGTAAAACACCGGTTGACCATTGCAACCCGACGGTATGCCTGAGTGCAAATCTTATGGCAATGTAGGGAGGATTTAAGACTATTTACGAACCACACTCCGAAGTCCCGAACCTCCAAAACATGGAAGGGAAGTATGGTCCAGGTCATACACAGAACAAGAATTTTGCATGCCCACGTGGAAAGTGAAACATTTGTCAACAGATAGTGGCAGCTGCCACCTCCTGCACCAATTTGCCACCTTCTGTATTTCAGCCTGGAGTTCCAAAGACTTAAAAGGAAAATAATTTGTCGTGCCAATTTTGAGGTCATCCGCAAGTTTGAATCCAAAAGTGTTACCAGCGGAAAAGTCAAGATCGTTAAGATAGACAACAAACAACAGCGGACCCAGGACTGATTCCTGGGGGACCCCACAGGGAACAGGAGCACTCGATGCGAGTGAAGTTGCAACTGCAACCTGTTGAGTTCTGTTGCTCAGGAAGGCCTCAATCCAGCCAGCCAGCTTGCCCTTAATGCCACAATTGGCAACCTTAAATAGCAGTTTTCGATGAATCACTGATTCAAGGCCTACTTGAAGTCAAAGTAAATAAGAGTCCGATGGAATGCCAATATCAAGTGCGCAAGTCCAACGATCCAAGACACTTAGTAACTGAAGAGTGGCAGATCTATTTGGAAGGAAATCATATTGGTCAAACTTAATAGTAGAGTGGTCCTCAAAAAATTTCAAAATGGCATCCCGAATAATGGATTCCATAATTTTACAGGCAACACAGGTCAAGGCAATGGGCCGGTAGTTTGTCGGATCTGAAGAAGATCCCTTTTTTGAAAACCGGAATAATTGTTGCTGAACTCCAAATTTTAGGGATGCTACCCTGAAGGAATGAGAGAGTAAACAGTTTAGAGAGCAGGTAGCAAAGTTCATGAGCGAGCTGCTTGAAAAGGAATGCTGAAGGCCATCTGGTCCACGCGATCGGCTTGGCCTAATTTTGTTTATTGCTTCAAACACAAGTGTACCAGTAAAAAGCACGTTTGTGCAAGATACACTGTCAGCAGACAGGGAACCTAAGCGAGAAAGTGTATCGCCATTGTCAGTAATGACATTTGACGCAAAGGTGGAACCAAAGGCCTCTGCCTTTGCAAGGTCCTCAGTAAGATAATTGTTGCCTACTTTCAAAGGAGACAAAGTACGTGGAATAGAGAGAGGTTCTTGTGCGATTGAGCCTGAAAAGAGCAGCTAGTGACCCGTCCCGGATTGCTGCAGCTTCACGCGAACTATGCCACCTTTCCATTGAATCAGAGTAAAGTTTACGTTGAATATTATATGTCTGCTTAGCGTGATCGCTGGGGTCAGTCCTAAGGCGTCTCCACAATTTAAGCTTTCGGAGACGAATTTTGTTAATAAACCGAGGAATCGAATGTGTCCTACAGATTTTTATATTACGTGTTTCGCTGCAGAGTAGAATATGGCTGGTTAAAATGCTGTGGAAGCAGTTCCAAGCACGCTCGATAGTAGGATGCACATCAAAAATAGGGCTATCCCAATTAACCATACTTAATGAATCCCTCAGCCTATCAACGTCAAGTTTGCACATAATAGCCTCGCGGGTTTTCTGGCCTGCATAACCGAGAGAAGATAAGTGAAGAGAAAAGGAAACAACACAATGATCGCTGTTCCCGAAATGGTCCTCAACCTCAAGATCAAAGACGAGCCGGTCGTCCTCACAGAGCACTTTGTTTTCTTTCATGTAAAACGTATGTTGGCATCTCTAGTCATTAGGCTGTACAATGCATACGAGGATTCTACTATATTAATACCGTAAGCTCTCAAGGATCAGCAGCAGCCGCCGCCAACAATTATATCGTTACAATTAAAAGTAACGTTTTTTTCATTCTTCGCGTACGTGGGATGTCTTTGCTACGGTGCATAACAATTTTTGGTGGGTGTTGGGGGCACGGAAGCGGGTAGACGTGTACGGGATGGGGGAGGAGGGAGAAATTGACACCGCCAGTTTACTTTCCTAACACGACGAAACACCGGGAGAAGTTAAGTTCGCGAAATTCAATCGTCGTGCAGCATGCACGCGTCCAACTAGTTATACTAGTTATATTAACGACAGTAATTTAACGGAACTTTGAAATGTGTTTAGCACTTGTTCGTATTAGCTCTTGGTTGTATTTTGCTCTTGTTCTTACTTTAGTTCTTGTTCATACATTAGCTCTGATATATGTACTTTAGCTCTTGTTTGTACTTCAGTCCTTGTTTGTACTTTAGCTCTTTCTTGTATTTTAGTTCTTGTTCGTATTTATGTCTTGTTCATACTTTAGCTCCGATTTGTATGTTAGCTCTTGTTCGTATATACTTTAGCTCTTGTTCGTACTAGAGCTCTTGTTTGTACTTTAGCTCTTGTTTGTATTTTAGCTTTTATGCGAACTTTAGCTATTGTTTGTATTGTAGCTCTTTTTTGAACTTTAGATCTTGCTTGTCCTTTTGCAGTTGTTCATACTTCAGCTGTTGTTTATACTTTAGTTCTTGTTCGTCGATTACCTCTTGTTTGTACTTTAGCCCCCGTTCACTGGATTTCTTCCTAATTTTATGAAAATGGGTGAATATTAATGCACGATGAATTTTATTTTGTATGTAACTATTTTTTTTTTCCTGCAGGTACTCACCAACCCGGAATCTTATTTTCTGGAGGCACTCCTAGCATAGACATCAGCCCCAAAAATGCTGCAGATGTCGCATTCCTCATAAATAAAAACGTGTACTACAATACAGGGGATAATTCAGCAGAAATGCAAGGTGATAACCCGTATAAAAAAAATAATAATAATATGATAACAAATAGAAACTTTTGCAAATTGATACCGAGTTATCAAAAGGGGCAACAATTAATATCATTTTAGATTAGTTCTAAATCTAAGTTCGAAGTAACAGGCAAAAAAAAATAAAAAATACCCCAATAACGAATGACAACTACTGAATAGCTATGGAAGCTGTTCTAACTATACTGTAATACAATCCTAACTTTAAGCGTTCAAATTAGTGACTGTAAAGATTGTGGGACACTGCTCCGTTCCGACGACGAAGAGAGCCTCCAGGGCCACCGTAGTTAGCGACGGAAGCAATGTGTGCTGGACCATCCGTTGCAGTCAGTCACTAACTACAGTGGCCCTGGAGGCTCTCTTCGTCGTCGGAACGGAACGGAACGGAGCAGTGTGCCACAAGCTTTAAGGTTTGACCCACATTAAGTTTCCCATGTTAAAGTCGAAATTTCAGTGCTTACTATCGCTTCCCTCCTACAATATTTTCCGCTGAAATTGCTTATAAGCCTTGTTGGACTTGGTCAACACATATACCAACTTTTATTTACGTCCTATTTGTCACATTGGTACTCTGTACCTTAGCTGGAAACGTGAATTTCATTTCTGGCTTACTTGATCTTCGGACGCTTTTATACAGCACTCTCTACATACTAGACCATTCTCCTCGAAACTTGGTTATTACGTCATTTTACGGTAAAACTTTCGCTGATATGCCGTTTTTTTTAATAGTAATTTCAATTGGGTGTACCAAAAGAAAATATATTAAAACACAAAACAATCTGAACTATAAGCTAAGCAATTACGCAAGGAATGAATACAAATGGGAAACTGTGGCCAAACCAAATTTCACACCAGTGAGATCTCACACCTACCTTTGCCCGACGAATAACGTGGTTACGCGAAAGTATCACGAATTAGAAAGCAAAAGAGAACGCGTTTGATGTCAAGGTAAGGTTGACAAAAGTCAAAACACAAAACACGAATAAGGTTTCAAACATCAAAGTGTTGCTGAAGTGTGAAATCCACGCGAAACCTTGCTGCTCTCGTCAACCATTGCAACCACCAAAATAAAATATTTCAAATGTTCATTGCAGTTTTTTGCATTTGAACCCGGTAGGTAAGATAATGATTGGTGTCTGTTAACAGCATCAATGAAAAACGGTAGAAAAAAACTGATCGCAACCTATCATCAACAAAATTGATAAACTGAAAGGACATGACTTAAATGAAGTAAACTGAAAAATTAATATAAAAAAACAAGCGGCTGCAGCGACTACCTAGTCGCATCAGGTCTTCTGTGCACTTCCACCACTTTCAAATACTGAGGCGCACAACTCTATCGCACACTGAAACAGCGATCTCTAAATATAATCTAAAAGCAGTAACCATCACAATTGCCGGTTAAAAATGTGTAAGCTTTAAGGCCTATTTTACATTTTAGGCGTAAATGTAAAGCCTGTAGGCCTAATTTTTACCTGCAGATTTAATTTTTGCATTTACCTATTCATTTTTGCAACATCTTGCACCTCCGGGCACAATACACTGTTACAACGTCATGCGCAACGTATATAGGTCAGCGGAAAGGAAGTGACGGGAGAGACGCAATGCAGAGACGGAGTCATAAATAGTGTTGTTGATGAAGCCAGCAGTGACTCGTACAAGTTGCTGTGGTGTGATTTTTAGGCCTAATTTTTTTTAACTGCAGTTTTAATTTCGTTAAGAAGCAGATTGGCCTAGTGGAGACTTTGGTTCAACGGTAAGCCTATTCATTCATGCATCAATGCGACGAGACTTTTAAAAACGAAGCTAAAATCCTTTTGTTTTTACGACTGCACGTTATTCTCATGATATCAATTCGATGATCAAATGTTATTATTTCATTGAGTTAAGTCGAGGAAGTCTATCAGCTATAAGGAGGCAACGATGTTTTAATTTGCCATGTTATTTAACTAACTTTTGACACTGAATCTAACGTTGTAAACAGTGGTCGTCTCTATCTGGTACCGTTGCGAAGTTGAAAAAAGCGACGGAAGGACGGACAAAGTCGTTGCAATAGTCTTCTCAGCCGGTACAGCAGTACAGAAGACTAAAAATACGGGAGTATAATGAGATGTGTGTGGCTCCGAGTGTAGCTGAGTCTTGTTAATATTATTCAGTAACCTAAACGTTATTTCTATGTATAGACGTCAAGATATTTGAAATTGGGCACTAAATTTAATATGCATTGTGTTGAAACCTGACGTAATAATACAGTAACTAACTGTTGGTTCCCCCATTTCTGATAATTTCACTGTTTGTCTCTGGATGGTTGCAATGGTCGAAAGCAGCAACAAGGTTTCACGAGGACTTAACCTATCAGTAACATTGTGGCATCTAATAACCTTACAGGAGGAAGGCTTAGTTGAGTTCCTTTGCTGTTTTGACTTTGGTTTAGTTAAACCTTACCTTAACGTCAAACGAGTTCTTTTGTTTTCTAATTATATGTTTGATCATACAGTTTGAACACGCAAGCAGGTAGGTCGGGTAAAGTACGATTTTCAACAAGCATAGTTGCAGTTAAACTACAGTGTCTTTCTCGGGATGATTAGCCGAGCGAGCGAGGTTGAACACTCGATTGAATTTTGATTTTCCAAGTCTTTTCGTTTTTGTGTGCGTTTGTCTGTTTGGGAGACGATGGCACTCGCAATTTTGTTGTGATTAGGTGAAATTTCATGACAACGGAGTTTTCGTGCGTGAAATTCAACAGTTCGAAATGAACTTCATGTCTCATATATATTAGGAGATATTTGGGTTCTCTCCGTCGATTGATCAAATTTTGTTTTAGTAGCGGCAGTAATGGAGCCACATCTATAAGGGTAGTGGCCCCAAGAAAGATATTAATAACGCTTAATTCGTATTAGATTCATCCACTTGCGTCGATGTTCTACAGTGTTTTCTTCGATGTACACTAATGTGTTTCTAATACAATTCAAATAGAATTGGAAATACAATGACTACAAAACTTTAGTACACCGATTTACATCCGTATATAGTGACGGATTTATATGAATTTATGTTGTTTTAAAGACATAAAATAGTAAACAAACAAATTATAGTTTTGTATTTCCAGTATTGCTTGCGTGGATTTTCGTAATAAAACTCTGTTGCTTTCTGTTTTACAGTCTCCGAACGTTTAACAGCAATGCTGCAAGCCAAATACAGAAGACTGCAAATACCTAAATTACCTTGGTTAGGAGATTGGTACCTTCCCTTGAAAGACTATTACGTCGATTTGACTATGACCCCAAAAAACAACAAGAAAAGTTTAATGGCGGAAGAGGTTATCAAACTGCAGGATATATTTAGCCCAATGGGCCACAGAACGCCAACCCGCATCCTTGTCGAAGGCCCTGCTGGTTATGGAAAAACTACATTAGCCCTGAAGTTGTGTTATGATTTTGGCGATAAGGAAGATAGTTATATGAATAGATTTGACCAAGTCATTCTTATTCGATTGAGGGATTTTGAGGGATCATTAGATGATATGATTCTGAAGAACATCGATTTGAAAAACACGTCTTCCGCAACTATACTAAATGCCATCCAAAACAATCAAAAAAGATTGCTTTTCATCTTGGATGGCTGGGATGAGTTAAAACCAAGCAACCACGAAATTCTCCTTCCACTATTGAACAGTCTGATTTATCCTGAAGCAACAGTGATTGTAACATCACGTATTGGTAGCATTAAACTGGAAGAACCAACTTTGTCTTCGGCTGTAAATATGTTGGACTGTTATGATACCAGGATACAGATCAGAGGGGTTATTGGTAACAACAAAATCCGGTTCTTAGACTGTTACTTAAAAGGATGTCCAAAAGCAAAAATCGACTCCGTGAAACTGTTGCTCAAGACAAAGTTTGGACTACGATTTGGTAAAGACTCTTGGCATTTCAAATTCGTCAGAAAATTGAAGCGAATATTTGGGTCAGTTTCTACGGATGATACTTTGTTAGACTGCCCATTATTTCTTTTGTTGTTGGTCACTCTAGCAATGGAAACAGATATAGAGTCTGTAGAAACGCGAACTGACCTGTACAAGGCTCTCTTTAACTTTGTAGTGCGACGAGGATGCAGTAACCTGAATGGATCTGATCAGCTAGTAGATCTGTTTGAGTTCGACATGGACGACCCTCCCTATTATGTTCAACAGTTGCGTCAACTTGGAAAGGTGGCATATCAAGCTGTATGCCAAAAGAAGTTTGCATTGTCTAAGCAAACTCTTTCCCAACACTGTGATAATTTAGAAGCAATACTTGCATATGGATTTTTGACGCAGAATGACTCTGTTGATGGCGTACATCAGAATGAATGGTTTGAACCTGTACATCTTAGTATTTTGGAGTTTTTAGGTGCCTATCACGTTTGGCTGACACTACTGTTGAATCCTTCTTCGATTATTACAGAGCTGGCACTGGAAAGTAAGTCCTTTTCAGCTAGTAAGTCAATAGGAAAGTCGTTACTTTTGACCTTTCTATTTGGACTCCTCGGCAGGCAACTCCCTATTTTGTCTTCACATGTGAGTATGTTTACAGATGAGACAATTGGACGACATTTCATAGATATGTTCCACTTGATAGGATCAGAAAGTAAACTAAACACGACTGACCTTATTAATGCTGCAGTGCCTTTAGTGCCAAATCACTTAAGTGTTGATTTTCTTGATATTGGATTGAAAAGAACTGACTTCGTTGTGGCAGTTTTGAATTCTGCATTGAGGATGAGAAAACTTATATCCATAAACGGCAGAAGAGTTACTAATTTCATTGCTGAGCGGAACAATCCAGTAAATGTTGACAAAATTGACTTTTCAGGTAAACATCTTTTAAGTGAGACACAAATAAAATCGTATAAAAACATCCACTGTCGTGAATTGAAATTTGACTTGACAGAAAGTTTCAACGGTTTTAAAGTGATGGGTGAACTCATGACAAACGCAGTTTCTTATGAAACAATTCATTTGGTGCTTGGAGAATGCGATGCTAAGAACTTGTATTGGCTCAGACAAGTTGCAAATTACGGCTTTCTCAAATGAGCACGTATTTTCATATCCCTGGAGTTAAACTTACCTCCTTTTGGGATCTCTGATGCAATATTCAAGGAATTTGAAGAACTCATTCAAAATGATTTTGTAGAAGGTATGCACATTATTGTGAAGATGTATTGTCCTGATGGAATGAAAGATACTTTGTTTTGGCTTTCAAAATCCAAATGTCTGCAACAGTTATGTATCACGAATCCATTTGGTCATTCGATATTCATAAACTTAGAGTTACTCTGCTGTTATGGAGAGAAGAAGTGGGAACAATTAGAGTTCTGTGGATGCAATTTCATCTCTTATGTCAATTCAGCAGGTGCATATAAAGTGAAAACGCTTTTGCTACACTTCAGTTGTTTTGAGCTTGGGAGTGATATGGAAATATCATCTTTACATATTGGAGAAGATAGTGCATTCAGAAGACGTAACGAAAATTGTTTTTTCACTGCTTTAGATGACAGTTCACAACTTGCTTTTTCTCTTAAAGATCTTTACGTTTCAGCTAAAGATTCTTTTATGGAGAAAAATTTTTATCATTTACTTCACTTGAAGAGGCTACGTGTGCTTGCTTTGGGATTCTCTTTAGATTGTGATGATTACTCGACTTTGCTGGGTGAATTTTTCTGCACTATTTCGTCTCTTCAGTCACTGCAGAGATTAGAATTATGCAATGTAGGAAAACATGCTGCCGAATTTGTTAAGGAGTTTTTCCGGGAATTACAAGCAAACCTCACATCCCAAGAAACAACCCAACAACGAACTAATGCACAAAATCAAGAGCCTCCTCTTTTACCAAGTGACACTGAAATAACACAGTTACCAAACCAGTCTCAGACATTGTTCCAATCTCTTCAATCTATTCAGTTGCAAGTTGATGAAGAGTTTCTCGATCATTTAGCAAGTTTAGATAATGATGTATTGCAGATACAATTGTCGCCCTTGAAATGGCTTTTAACATCTTGTCATGTAAATCAAGTAAGTCTGCAGATAACCGAAGAGGAGCCTAGCACAGAGACGATGTGTAAAATGATTAAACTGTCATATGCCATTTTTTCTCCAGCCCATAAGTTTACAATACAACGAGAAGACAGAGTGCATTTAGACGATGATCCTGGTTGGTACAAAAAAGGATTAAAAATGCTGAACTATTATACATTATCGGTGCGACTGAAGTAATGTACTGCTCGAAAACCATCATTGCAAAAAAGCACAGAAAAGTGCAGGTTAAAGGCAAGCAAGGCAAAAGATGAACTGTTAAACAGCCAGCTAAGCCCATGCAATTTTTTGGTAATTCTTGAACTGTTCGTAAAGGCTTTTGATATTGGAAAGCAACTTAGGTTAAGTTTTAGTTAAGTATGTTAGTGTGACAGATGGTATGTAGACCACCTTAGGCTCAATAAAGGAAGTAAGTGAGCCAATTTGCTATTAAATGTCACCATGTAAATCACCTAACCAAAGATTTGTGATAAGGGACGTGTGTAACCAACAATAAAAGACTGTTAAAGTGGATAGTAGGGGTACACTAGTTTACTGTAAGGTTTGACTTCCGTGTCCTTGGTTAAAGCTAAGATTTTTTTGTTAATATCTTCACCATAGTTTAATAGTTTTAAACTAAATTTTGTATGTAGACCCTATATGCTTGGCAAACAAGCATTCATAAAATCATTCATTTATTACAATCTGTCGGATCATATCGAAAATCTGAACCTAAGCTGGAATCGTAAAACTATCGTATTTTATCGTCTTATTGTTGTGCAGATATTTTTATACAACGCTCTCTACAACTTATACTATTGTCTGTATAAAAGCTTGTTACACCGAGTTTTATAGATATGGATGTGTAGACTGTGCTTTACTAAAAATCGCAGAAACTGGTTGAGTAATTTCGGAGTTACTGGACTCTAAAGAACAGTTTAAACATCGATTTAAAGACTGTTACTAGGCGACAATACAAATCAGCATATGCCAGCTACAAGGTATATGTAGGCTGACGATAAAATGTTGTGGTCTTCAATGTCGAGGTTAAACTTGAAGTAGTTATACCTTGCTTATTGCATCGGAATAATCTTAACCATTTCGGATTTTGGTAGCTGTAACCGGATAGGTTTTTTAGGGGATGCCTCAAAAGCTGCCAAGTACGGCAGATGAATTTAAAATGCAAACTTCACAATTTTCTATTACCGTCTCCTTCTCGACCCTGGAAAAAATCTTGATCCCTACTCAACGTTAAAACTAATTTGCCCCACCCTCCTCCGCACCGCCAAATGCCTCCCTTTTATTCCGATAATAGCAACTTGTCCATGTCTCTGACACTTAACATATTTGCAAGATGGAGAAGCCAAGGAGTCAAGACTTTTTAGAAAAGATCTACGCAACAGTTAGTACAAAAAATGATAAGTTCAACACTCTGTAAGAGTCTACATCAATATCCCGGGGGATGGGGGGG
>JAHWFP010206119.1:29122-41586 GCA_023313725.1 Lithobius niger | reverse complement strand
CGAGGAGAATGACGTAAGTACTTAAAAAATGTTGAAGTTGTCAATTTCTGTACTAACTGTTGTGAAGTTCTCTTCTAAAAAGCCTTGACTCCCTGACTTCTTCATCTTGCAAGTAAATTAACTGTCAGAAACATGGACATGCTGCTTCTATTGGAATAAAAAGAGGCAATTTTTTTTGCAAGGGAGAGGGGGAAGGAAGATCGAGATTTTTTTCATTGTCGTGGATGGGAAGGTCACCGAACATTTTGTAGTTTACATTTTATATTTATCTGCCGCACAAGTCAGCTTTCGAGCCAACCCCTAAAAAAAACACTATCCGGTTACAGCTACCAAATCAGGATAATTCACGATTATCCCGATGCAATAAACAAGAAGTGACTACATCAAGTTTAACTTAAATGTGGGTTGCCACCGAACGAAAGTTTACAGCGTCTAGTGTCAGCGAGCGCTATTTAGTTCTCTCTAGCGCTTGCTCACAGAAAGCAAAGGAATGCACAAAGAAATATCTTTTAACACAACAAACAAGCCACGTGCCTTCTGAATTATTGAGGAAAAATTTGGTACGCCTTCCTGCACCTGGAAGCAATCTGTAAGGGTTAACGATATTAACGCCACTAGATGGGTCTATGGTAGAATATAAAGAAAGTAACCTGGCGCCATCCAGCGACAGTAATATCGTTAATCTTTGTAGATTGTTCCCAGGTGCACGAGGATGTCCCAATTTTTTACTCAATAATTAAGGAGGCATGTGGCTGTTTGTTGTCCCGAAGACCGACGGAGTAAGATTATGATAGTGCTAAGCCGGACCAAACTCTTTCAGCAGTACATCACCAGACTCTTTCGCCCACAGCCAACACATCCTGAACTCAGAAATGCCCAGACGCACACGACTCTGGCATATCAGCCAGTAGGGTAACGCTGCTCGTCGCCAAGTCTTTGCTACCAGTCCAACGGCTCAATTCCAGTTCGAAATGGCATACCACTCGCCACCGAAGCGTCGCCACTAGTCCAACTGCTCCGACAAGCTCAGGGACCAATCCATATCCAAGACACAGAGGCACGAGGCAATCGAGTTAGGATCGTCCACTTAAGCTCGAACACGGCTCAACATGCTACCCATGCGTACTCGTCCATAGCCTGAAGGCCGATGGAGAAATCTAGGGTAGGTCCAAGTCGGACCAAACTCTTTCAGCAGCACATCACCAGTCTCTTTCACCCACAGCCAACACATCCCGGACTCAGGAAAGCCCAGCTGCCCACTTAATAAGCTCAGCCCGGGGCACGGACACGTGGAACAAGCAAGTTAGGATCGTCCGAATACTCCAGCTTGAATACGACTCAGCATGCTACCCATGCGTACCCGTCCATAGCCCGAAGACCGACGGAGGAACCTTACGGTAGGGTCAAGCCGCTAACGTTCAAGCGCTTTCCGCCAGCGCATCACCAGACCCGTTCGCCCACAGTCAACACATCCCAGGGAACAACAAAAAGCAACAACCACTTCGCCCACCACTCAAGCACTCCCAATCCAAGACGGACACATGCAAAGCAAGCAAGTTAGGATCGTCCACCTACTCGAGCTCAAACATGGCCTGACATGCTACCATTGCGTACCCGTCCACAGCCCGAAGACCAACGGAGCAAGCTTACGGTAGGGCCAAGCCGCTAACACTTTCAGCAGGACTCACCAGACTCACAGGCCTGCAGCCAACATCATCTCGAACCAGTTCTGAGTGCAAGAAGGGCAGCTCAGAGACAGCACACCCTCGAGGGGAACGACTGCTCACCGCCAAGTCTTTGTTACTCAGTTAACGGCTCAACCCAGTTTAGAAAGGCGTCCCATTCTTCACCAAGCAAAGCCACTAGTCCAAACAGCTCCAACCGAGTTTAGAACATCGAGCCCAACATCGAGGACTTACACAGCTCATCACCAGTCTCGTAATTCGGTCAAGTTTGACTAAGGAGTTGGGTCCGCCGGCAAGACCCACAAACAAAGCCAACTAGTCCAAACAGCTCGACCAGTTCTGAACAGTGTAGCCAAAGAACGAGAATGCTCACCACTCGTCTCACTTACTCGGTCCAACAGACGGTTTAGAAAGGCGTACCGATCTCCACCAAAGCCACTAGTCCAAACAGCTCAACAAGCTTAGAACGAAACGTCATACCTAAGGCAAGGGATCTATCCTCACAAGAAGACTGGGGGATCGTCGATGGAACAGCTTACGTTTGCACCAGTGTCACAACTCGGTCTGAAGGGTCGACTCTGGTTTAGAACGGGGATCTGCCGGCACGAAGGCAAGGGGAATCCGTCGCTCACCACCAAAGCGTCGCCACCAGTTCAAACTGCTCAACCAGCCTGGAACGTCGGGGCCACAGAGCTCATCGGCCAAGTCTTCGTCGCCACTGGTCCAATGGCTCAACTCCACATCAGAATAGCAGATCCAAGCCAGAAGGCGAGGACCCGACGATTCATCAACGAAACATCGCTACTAGTCCAATGGCTCCAACCAGCTTAAAACAAAGGACCCACATGCCGCACACACCAACAAACCAACCAATGCCGAGTTATGCCATGCTGTCATCCCGCCCGGTCGAAGCGGGATGGTAATATGCCGTCCAGGTTTGACGGATCTCACACCTTACGGTTTTGTGCCACTCAGGTTTAGTCATACAAACTAATCCCTACGACTCCCACGACACTGCCATCTGCCCTGGCCGATCGCGTCCCCGATGCACAGTACGAGACCAACACCAGCAAAAACAATAACGACTACTCCACGTCCAAGTCACAGAGACACTGAAGGGAACCGGGAACCTTCTCGCCACAAGTCCAGTATACTGCCGATTGCGTACCCGCCGCATAGCCAGTACGCCCGAGAGATTCTGGAGAATCATGGGACGATCAAGGACCTGATGGAGCAACATTATTGGCAGGCCCTGGGTTACCTCTCTCTCTTCCCGATTCTCACACTCGACATCGATGTTCCCCAGACACAGAGCAGCACACAACCAACAGCAGCTTCAGCAAATCAGCAACATTGCCCAGTAGCTCTCGCCAAATGGGGATTGATGGGGCGGAACATCTTTAAACTTCGTTCGTGGACGAGCCACAAACTCTTTTCGAGCATGACACTCGGTACAAGTACCCCACCGAGACCGCCGAATGGGATCAATACAGTCTTAGACTTTCGGAAAAGACCAAAGGGATGCTATTCCCACCGCAGCCTTGCAGTGATCGAAACAGCTTCACACCGACCCGCAGCCCTCCGGGTTACCCCAGTCCCGAGTCCAGGACGACAACGAGGAAGGGAACCTCGCCCGTCTGGTTGGACACCATGGCTTTTCCTGATTGTGTTCGAATTTCTCCCATTAGCGGTGATCATTTCCTTAGGACACCCATGGCGGTTCATGAGACGCCGTAGTGATCCTTCCGCAGGTTCACCTCCGGAACCTTGTTACGACTTTTACTTTCTCTCGAAGACAAGTTTCGCACTGTCGTTCCAACATGGAGCAGAATAACCCACGGGCCGTCCGCAGCCACGTCAGTCCGAGGTACTCAAATAGTCATTAATGCGTCGTAGCGACGGGCGGTGTGTACAAAGGGCAGGAACATATTTGACACGAGATGCTGACTCGCGTCTACTGGGGATTCCTGGTTCAAGGGAAGAATTGCAGACCCTGATCACAACCACGAACGATATTCTAAGATTTCCTGGAGTCCTCTCGGACTAGGAAACTCTTTGAATCATCCACTGTAGCGTGCGTGCGGCCCCGGCCATCAAAGGCATCACAGACCTGTACTGGCTCTCTTTCATGCGACTTTAATGCACAAATCCGTTTAAGAAGTCGATCATAGTCTCCTCGGCTACTACCCGAGTCTAGTTAAAGGCGACAGTCGCGCCAGTTTCGTGCGAAATAAACTGCCAGCTCACACCAGTGGCTGTACGGCCATGCACCACCACCTACTGAATCAAGAAAGAGTTCTCAATATGTCAATCATTCAAGTGTCCGGGCCACGTGAGTTTTCTCGTGGTGAGTCGAATTGAGCCGCAGGCTCCACTCCTTGTGGTGCCCTTCCTTCAATTCCTTTAAGTTTCAGCTTTGCAACCATACTCCCCCCGGAACCCAGACACTTTGGTTTTCCGGAAGCTGCCCGCCGAGTCATAGGAGTACCCCTTTATTATTATGTGAAGGCAAACCAAGCAGTGCTACATAAAAATACAAACAACGTTTCGAAAATTATCAATTTTCGTCTTCATATTAGCAATAAAATTAAAGCATGGCAAAAGCCACTAAGTCAACCTATATTAAAAGCATAAAACAGACATTTAAAACGGATAAAAACCCCCAATTTCTCCCCTCAAAAGAGGCAGAAATGGCTGCCGAAAAGCAACGACCCATCTGCTCCGTTGGATGCCACGTCGCAAAGCAAGGTGTATGCAAATCGGGGTCATGTGTTTCAAAGGTGTGATGCATTCGTTATGTTGGTTTTACAATATGCCTGGCAAAAGAGTCGAGTTTAAGTGATTTAATTACAGGAAAATATTCTTTTAGAAATTTATTATCTGGCACTAAGTGGTTATGTACAGGTGGTGTTTGTGTATGGATGACCAACGTTTCTAGATTAATTCTTGCCCTGGTGTATTCTCACGAAACAAAATTTGGACCTTGTCCAAGTCGGGGGTGTGGCCTGTTGCGTATTTGTCTGGCGACTTGCCTGTTGAAAGGCAGCATTGCACTAAAGAATTTCATTCGAGAAATTGGGGTTTTTTATCCGTTTTAAATGTCTGTTTTATGCTTTTAATATAGGTTGACTTAGTGGCTTTTGCCATGCTTTAATTTTATTGCTAACCTGAAGACGAAAATTGATAATTTTCGAAACGTTGTTTGTATTTTTATGTAGCACTGCTTGGTTTGCCTTCACATAATCTGTTACTGTGCTTTTTACTCCATTGCATAGGAGTACCCCGGCGGATTGCTGGTCGGCATCGTTTATGGTTAGAACTAGGGCGGTATCTGATCGCCTTCGAATCTCTAACTTCCGTTCTTGATTAATGAAAACATTCTTGGCAAACGCTTTTGCTTCAGTATGTCCGACGGCGATCCAATCATTAATCATTAATCATTACCTCGGGTTCCGAAACCCACAAAATAGAACCAAGGTCCTATTCCATTATTCCATGCTGGGCTATGCAGGCGTGGACTCGCCTGCTTGGAGCACTCTAATTTGTTCAAACTTAAATCGTCACCAGCCTGCCGTGCCAGTTGTTGCCACCGCAGTCTGATCGTGAGGCTACGAGGACGGCAATTGGAACCAAAGGTGACCGGCCATTTGGAAGCTCCAACTACGAGCTTTATAACCGTAACAATTCTAATATACGCTATTGGAGCTGGAATTACAGCGGCTGCTGTCACCAATCTTGCCCTCCAATATTTCTTCGACGTATTTATGGTCGGAATCACACCAACGAAGAGAATGGCCACCCAGGACTGACTTGGAATACGTCTCATAACTACCTCCTCGTGCCGGGAGTGGGTAATTTGCGTGCCTGCTGCCTTCCTTGGATGTGGTAGCCGTTTCTCATGCTCCCTGTCCAGAATCGAACCCTGAGTCCCCGTTACCCGTAAAAACCATGGTAGGCGCATAACCTACCATCGGCAGTTGATAAGGCAGACATTTGAAAGATGCATCACCGGTGCTAAGACCGTGCAATCGGCTCCAAGTTATCCAGAGTCACCAAATGGGAACGAACCCTTGCGGATCCGTATTGGTCTTGTTCTAATAAAAGTGCTCGTCCCTGAAGGTCGGAGCTGATCGGCATGTATTAGCTCTAGAATTACCACAGTTTTCCAAGTAGGGTGGTACGATCTAAGGAACCATAACTTATTTAATGAGCCATTCGCGGTTTCACCTAAATTCGGCATGAAATTGGACACGCATGGCCTAATCTTTGAGACTAGCCTATCACTACTGGCAGGATCAACCAGGTAACTAGTCACCAACAACAACACGACAGCAAGCCTTATTGCCGGTAGCCCACATACCCCACAACCTCCCGGAGAAGGAGAGCGCGACACACAGACCACGAAGCAAGGCGGCAAACCACGGGCACGTTTTTCCACTACTCAAACTACATCCATCCGAAGCGAAACAAAGCCTCGCATTTCAGCCACAGCTCATGAACTCCCAAGCCCAAGACACAAAGGCACGAAAGCAAGCAAATTAGGATCGTCCACTTACTTAAGCTCGAACACTGCTCAACGTGCTACCCTTGCGTACCCGTCCATAGCCCGAAGACCAACGGAGGAAGCTTATGGTAGGGCCAAGTCGGACCAAACTCTTCAGCAGCACATCACCAGACTATTTCACCGACAGCCAACGCATTCCAAACTCTAGGAACACACGAGCCACAACTGATTCGACTGCTACCTAGTACTCCAAACCCAAGACGCATAGGCATGAGGCAATCGTTAGGATCGTCTTCATACTCCAGCTCGAATGCGGCTCAACATGCTACCCTTGCGTACCCGTCCATAGCCCGAACATCGATGGAGGAAGCTTACGGTAGGGCCAAGCCACACCAAGCGCTTTCTGCAGCACATCACCAGTCTCTCACCCGTAGCCAACACATCACAGAGTCAAGGAACAGAGCCATAACTGATTCGCCTGCTGATGAACAATCCAAATCCAAGACACAGAGGCACGAGGCAATCAAGCTAGGATCGTCCACTTACTGAAGCTTGAACACGGCTCAACATGCTACCCATGCATACCCGTCCATAACCCGAAGACCAATGGAGCAAGCTTATGGTAGGGCCAAGTCGGACCAAACTCTTTCAGCAGCACATCACCAGTCTCTTTCACCCACAGCCAACACATCCCGGCCTCGAAACGCCCAGCCGCAGCCAATATGCCTATCACTTAATAAGCTCAACCCGGGGCACGGACACACGTGGGACAAGCAAGTTAGGATCGTCCACATACTCCAGCTTGAACACAACTCAACATGCTTCCCTTGCATACCATTCCATAGCCTGAAGACCAATGGAGCAAGCTTATGGTAGGGCCAAACCGCAAACTCTTTCAGCAGGACTCTCCAGACTCACAGGCCTGCAGCCAACATCATCTCGAACCAATTATGAGCACGAGAGGGGGAGCCAGACTACTACGCAAGTGAGTCCAGTCCCACATCATTTCTAAGCTCATCCGGTATGCCTAGGATGCTACCCTTGCGTACCCGCCACGCAGCCAGTGTGCCCGAATCATCCGAAGAATCACGTGATAATCAAAGACCGACAGAGCAAGATTACAGTAGGCCCAGACAAGGCGTCAGTGCTCATCCATAGTACAAGACCAGTTTCTTAACTGCATTTGTCGATGGTCTGTGCACGACACACCCAACCTCTAAGGGTGAAGCCAAAGGATCAAAGGCCCACCCATGGATCTATAGCACAAGAGCCGAGACTCCCAAGTCAGGTCACGGCATTGCTGCTTCCAAGCTCAAAGCTCATCAACAGCTACCATTCCCCGAAATGTCATGCCTCCGGTGCCCAAGTGCTAACACCTTCCGGCTACGTCGCACAGCAAGATCAACAAAGCAGCAGGTAAGTCTCAAGCAACTTCTGAATATCGTCCTTTTGTGTCACGCTCTTTTCGGTCACGAGGACGGGCGGTGTCTCTCGTACCAAGCGCATTTGTGGTTTTTGCATTTTTCTCCAGGTTTGCCCTCACCACTTTGGCAGAAACCCGCTTTCCATTGAGCTTTCAAGCTCTACTTGCCCATCCTACTTTCATTTATTTCGTACGCGCGGTCACACGGTATCACAGAACCAAATCATCTTACAGGACTCTCTCAATCCCATCACTTATGGGTTCAGGCACGCTGCGCCGAAGCGCGGTCAGAAACACAGCTGCACGAGACAGCCAGGAGACAGCCGCCCTTCCGTAGTGCATGCTTTAGGCAATGTACGTGACACTGCTTGATACCGTAATTGGCACCTCAGCGTATTTATCCCTCTGTGGTAGGGAAGAACACAATTTATATTAATCCCCGGCATTGCTTTCGGGGTTCCCGGGAGTTCCAGCAAGCAATAAATAAAAAGACATGCTGCCTTTCCTCCAGAGAATTCATCAAGTACCAAAGTGTACGTAAAAGATGAAATTTAGGTGAATGCAGGGATTCCTTCCTTTAAAGTACCCGATCTGGCCTGACCTGCCTGCACCACCAGTCATGTGCCTGAACCATGCAAACAAGACATAAACACAGACCGATGATGCTAGCCGACTTCGTGTGCCATAGCAGAAAAAGTAAACACACTCCGTCATAGTAGCAGCTAACCCGTCCTTCGTGCTCCCGAACCGTCCGAAGAAGACGTAGAGCACTCAGACCGCAGAAAGCAAGTCAGTAACCATTGCCACCCCAGTACTCCTTCATTTAGGACACCGAGATGGTTAAAAGCGATACGGCGGGTCTGCACGGCTAAACAGAACCCTCGACTCTCAGCAGGTTTTCTTGGCATGGGAGAATAGCACATCCTTTTGTTTTGGATGCGCCAACCTGCTTTATCCCGTCCTTCGGCTGCCAACTTTTTCCACGTTCTGAATCTCTCCATTTATCGTCCATTCCTTCAGCCCACTTTTCAATGCTCTGTATCTCTCACCGAGGACTTCTCTCTCTCCTCCAGTGTGGGTCTGAACCTTCATGGTTGAAGTTGACATAGGTTTGTTAGCATGTGGCTAAACTTGGTGTTGAGAAGTAATCTTCCTCCATCTTCGCTCGTGAGCACGAGTCATTTGGACTAATCAGGGCTCCAGATCACAAGAACATCGGTCGTAAGATTAAGGTAGCGACCTGATCAGGGCCATTATTTAAATCTAAGACCGAGGCAGAAGCAATGTGGACTCCCAGTTTCACCCAAATAAGACCGCCAAGGACATGGACTGCTTTCATTTAGTGCTCGTCAAGATCACGTAACCATGAAGGGCCCATTTCTATCAGTGCTGGAAAGACTGAATGTGTCGGGACCATCAAGTCACTAGCTTCTCACTGAACGTGTCAGGAATCACCAAGTCTCGCTTCTACTGCTTTTAAACCACGTCTCGCTTCTACCGACTTTCATTTAGTGCACGTCAAGATCACATAACCACGAGGAGCCGATCTCTATCAGCACTGGAAAGTCAGAAGGTTTCATCGGGCACTCTCAACTCATCAGAGCTCACCTCTGTTTTGTCTCTTGCTCAGCATGCTACCCTTGCCTACCCGCCCATGGCCCGAAGACCGACGGAGCAAGATTACGGTAGGGCTGGGCCGCTAGCATTCTTGCCCTCTTACTTTGAATCATCGGGCACTCTCACTCATCAGACTTCATCTCCGTCCTGTCTCTTGCTCAGCATGCTACCCTTGGCCACCCGCCCATGGCCCGAAGACCGACAGAGAAAGATTACAGTAGGGCTTGGGCGCTAACATTCATGCCCTCATACTTTGAATCATCGGGCACTCTCACTCATCAGCCTCGCCTTCTGACCCAGCTGTTCAATCATTTCAAGATTTCATCATCACTTCTTGGACTTAGCCGATACCAAAGGTTGTTTTGTTGCGGATAAGTTTTCAATACCTTCAGCACCGAGGAGTGGCATTGCGTCCAAGCATTCACGCCTTTGGTTGCCAGGCTACCTTCGGGCTGTGATCAGCTCTCGTCTCCGGACCATTTGCGTTATAGCAGGCATGTCCACAAGCCATTTGTTGCCAACGATACTCCTGTTCCTTGCTATCAGCCCCCGACACCAAAGAGCGTGGTTATGGATAAATCTTTGATACCTTCGGCACCGAGGAGCGGCATTGTGTGCAATCATTCATGCCTTTGGTTGCCAGCCTACCTTCGGACCATCATCAGCTCTCGTCTGCAGACCATCCGCAGCATGGCCTTTGGTAAAAATGCGTCCTGGCACCTTCTTTGCCCATCACCTGCCAAAGATCTGCCACTCCTTCGGCTAAAATGTGACTTAGCGCCTTCTTTCATCTCCCGAAGATCTGGCATTCCTCCGGCCAAACATGCACTCATTCTGCCAAAAGCCCTTTCGTACCACATATCTACTTCAATAACCAAAGGTCCGACATGTATTTGGTGTACCGTGGCTTTTCGGTCTCGCTAACCTGCCCTCCATACGTACAATTTGGAGCCCTACATCAACGTTGGTAATGCAAAAGATGGAGATTCCTACTAACCCGTGCCAAAATGCAGTTTGTCGGCATGGAGTAGCAAAAGCCCTGAACAAATCCTGCTTTGATCGGTTGCAAAACCAGGTTTGGCCGCGCTAGGTTCGAGAGTGCACCTAGCATTGCTAACCGAAAAATCTTTAACAGCCAGCTCAACAGCGTGGTTACGGATAAGTCTTCAAATTCCGGCACCACGGAGCGGCATTGCATGCAAGCATTCATGCCTTTGGTTGCCAGTCTACCTTCGGGCCGTGATCAGCTCTCATCTCCAGACCATTTGCGTGATAGCGGGCATGTCCACAAGCCATTTGATGCCATCAACACATCTGTTGCTAGCTCTCATCCCCCTACACCAAAGGGCGTGTTGTTGCGGATAAGCCTTCTCTACCTTCGGCACCGAGGAGCGGCATTGCGTGCAAGCATTCACGTCTTTGGTTGCCAGCCTACCTTCGGGCCGTGATCGGCTCACGTCTCCAGACCACTTGCGGCATGGCCTTCGGCTAAAATGAGACTTGGAGCCTTCTTTACATAGCCCAAGGTCTGGCACTCCTTCGGCTAAAATGCGAGCATTCAGCCTCAAAAGCCACGGCAGCCTCTTGCCTTGGACGAGCGTGGAACCTTTCCCACGTGACTGCACTCTAGGTACATGCCTTCGGCTAAAATGCGACCAGGCGCCTTCTTTTCCCATCACCTGCCGAAGATCTGTCACTCCTTCGGTTAAAATACGAATTGGCGCCTTTTCCCACCATCTTCCCAAGGTCTGGCACTCCTTCGGCTAAAATGTGAGCATCCAGCCTCAAAAGCCACGGCCGCCTCATGCCTTGGCCGAGCGTGGAGCCTTTCCCACGTGGTTGCAATCTAGGTGCATGCCTTCAGCTAAAATGCGACCAGGCACTTTCTTTTCTCATCACTTGCCGAAGATCTGGCACTCCTACGGCTAAAATGCGACTTGGCACCTTTCCTTTTCCCATCATCTGCCCAAGGTCTGGCACTCCTTCGGCTAAAATGCGAGCACTCAGCCTCAAAAGCCACGGCCGCCTCTTGCCTTGGTCGAGCGTGGAGCCTTTCCCACGTGGCTGCACTCTAGGTACATGCCTTCGGCTAAAATGCGACCAGGCGCCTTCTTTTCCCATCATCTGCCGAAGATCTGGCACTCCTTCGGTTAATATACGAATAGGCACCTTTTCCCATCATCTGCCCAAGGTCTGGCACTCCTTCGTCTAATATGCGAGCACTCAGCCTCAAAAGCCACGGCTG
This sequence comes from Lithobius niger, assembly GCA_023313725.1. Taxonomy (NCBI): domain Eukaryota; kingdom Metazoa; phylum Arthropoda; class Chilopoda; order Lithobiomorpha; family Lithobiidae; genus Lithobius; species Lithobius niger. Next base: position 30,112 of record JAHWFP010206119.1, on the reverse strand, counting down.
CCTCTTGCCTTCGTCGAGCGTGGAGCCTTTCCCACGTGGCTGCACTCTAGGTACATGCCTTCGGCTAAAATGCGACCAGGCGCCTTCTTTTCCCATCACCTGCCGAAGATCTGGCACTCCTTCGGTTAATATACGAATTGGCACCTTTTCCCATCATCTGCCCTAGGTCTGGCACTCCTTCGGCTAAAATGCGAGCATTCAGCCTCAAAAGCCACGGCCGCCTCATGCCTTGCCTGAGCGTGGAGCCTTTCCACGTGGCTGCACTCTAGATACATGCCTTTGGCTAAAATGCGACCAGGCGCCTTCTTTTCCCATCACCTGCCGAAGATCTGGCACTCCTTCGGTTAAAATACGAATTGGCACCTTTTCCCATCATCCGCCCAAGGTCTGGCACTCCTTCGGCAAAAATGCGAGCATTCAGCCTCAAAAGCCACGGCCGCCTCATGCCTTGGCTGAGCGTGGAGCCTTTCCACGTGGCTGCACTCTAGATACATGCCTACGGCTAAAATGCGACCAGGCGCCTTCTTTTCTCATCACCTGCCGAAGATCTGTCACTCCTTCGGCTAAAATGCGACTTGGCGCCTTCTTTTCCCATCATCTGCCCAAGGTCTGGCACTCCTTCGGCTAAAATGCGAGCATTCAGCCTCAAAAGCCACGGCCGCCTCATGCCTTGGCTGAGCGTGGAGCTTTTCCACGTGGCTGCACTCTAGGTACATGCCTTAGGCTAAAATGTGACCAAGCGCCTTCTTTTCCCATCACCTGCCGAAGATCTGGCACCCCTTCGGTTAAAATACGAATTGGCGCCTTTTCCCTTCATCTGCTGAAGGTCTGGCACTCCTTCGGCTAAAATGCGAGCATCCAGCCTCAAAAGCCACGGCCGCCTCATGCCTTGGCCGAGCGTGGAGCCTTTCCCATGTGGCTGCAATCTAGGTGCATGCCTTCAGCTAAAATGCGACCAGGCACCTTCTTTTCCCATCACTTGCCGAAGAT
>JAHWFP010206119.1:0-16627 GCA_023313725.1 Lithobius niger | reverse complement strand
CCCCCCCCCCCCCCCACCGGTTTATATATATTGACTTTGCATTAGTAAAATTTAATTAAAATAAATATTACCTTAATTATTTTGCATTGTGTTTTTTTAATGTATACAATTTTCGATCACTGGTCTTGTCGATCATTTGGCTGTCGATCACGTGTTCTGTAGATCATTCGGCTGTCGATCACCTGGTGTCGACCAGTTGTTCGTCGATGAGATGGGTGTCGATAGCTTGTCCATGACCCTAGGAGACACTTTTACACTCGCACCAACTTCAGTAGATGGATAATGGGTTTGTTGATCTCCTACACCACTAGTCACACTCTCGCTAGGCAGACAGACACAATGCTACAGCTCTGAGATGGGGACACAGGTTCCTGGAGTCGCGGAAACACCCACACTCCCGGCACGGAATCCTCGCGCTCGGGCGTCAGAAGTGACCTCGAATTCTGCAACGCAGGCACCTAGGTTGCTTGTCAGAAATTCCAACAAGCGACGGGATTCCTCGGACATGCACGATATCCGGGATGTCCTTTAAGATAACAGAATCCTTGAGCCTGAGCGAGATTAACTTCACTCCAGGGTCACACACTGCTTGACCCGCAACAATAAGCTTTTCTCTGGCATGTTGCCATTTCTTCTAGAGTTTGCTATTTATACGAGCGTCTCGAATCCTGCCTCCACACCACGAACCGAGGTGTAAACAACAGAGCAACAGGCTGTGTTTGGAGGCTCCCAACTCTGACATCACGCCACCACAATCCCCTCAGGGCCCGTGTTACAGTTACTTCTGCCCACCAAGAGCACTCTCCAACGTAAAGGTTAACTATGGCTTCAATAGCCACAACACTAAATCACAATGGTTTGTTTGATAGTTTGAAAAAAGCATCCATTTTAAATTGTACCGATTCCAACATGTTCTTGACATTGAAGGCATTCAGAAAACCTAACACGTTATGTTCGCAGACATAATAATTACAGAGAATTTTGTCTCTAAACGTCGGTAATTAAAAGAGAGTTCAACATTAATAAATCAATACTGAAGATTCATAGAACAAGCATGAATTACTACATTAGCTCAAGACAAGCTGGATTGTCTTAATATTCAAACTTAGTGTATCGGCCACACAACCAGCCATTTTGGACTTCTCCAATCATCATTAAAGTTTAATCCATAGAACATCCAGCTCAGGACAACACCTGTCTAAATCCCAGACTTCAAAACAATGTTTATATTACAATAACGGGTTTGCATATGGTGAACATATCACAACGTCTTTTAATTTATACCATAAATTCTCAGATGGTGGGGGAGGAAGGCAGCCACGATGTGGTGTTACCACAAACACATTTTAGAAGGGATTTTAATGCAAGATTTACTGCAAGCTACCTAAAAACTGGAGCACAATAATTAAAGGCCAGAAATAATTAAACACTAATAAACCAGTATTTAAACATCTCCATGGCTGTGGCCAATTTCACAAGCTAGCGATCTCTGTCGCAATCTTTCGCGTTAAAAAAAAAATTCCCAGCAAAAGAGGGAAATTTTTTCGTTGGTCAAAACCGATTGATTTGTATGTTAAGTCGTTTTCTTAATACACGTTCTCTAACTGTTTACGGATTGCATGGGGATGCTGCACAGTTAAAAAAAGCTATTACAATGTTTAAAATTTTTGTAAAATTACGGTACAAAGAACTGGTAATTTATTTTCAGTTTTTTAACCGAAAAATTGTAGGCGCAGTTTCAAGTCGAAAACTGATCTGAATGAGAAGTAGTGACTTTGTGCACTAAGTAGTAGATATCCGTGAAGCAGACCCTGTTAACCTGAAATAATTGATCATCTGTGAAAAACGGAACAATCCAAATATCGCGGGGTGGCGAAATCGGACGAGCGCTTAAGCGCGAGCCTGACTTTGACACCCCAAGGTATTTGGACTGTTCCGTTTCGAGCAACGATCAATTATTTCAGGTTTACCGGGTCTGCTTCACGTGTATGTGTTTTAATGCTAAGGTGTGACGTCAATCTAACTAAATCTCAAGCTAATTTTTTTAAGATTTTTGTTTGTACCTTTTATTTGTGACTCATAATGAATTTAAGAATTTTTACATGCGACTTATGTAAATTTCTGAACGGAAACTTCCTGTGTACGAAGTCAGAGCGAAGGGGATAGACGTTCCGTTATCGATGTTTGTGTTTTAAGGTAAAACTGTATTTTTGGTCTACTTTAAAAGTTTAAAGAAGATTAGAGTACAAAAAGCGCTATTCGCTTGAGTCTCGTAGGTTTTAGGTGTATTTAGGAGTATTTTACAAGTATCAGCAGCCTAGTTTTTTGTGCTGTCGGAGAAAGGTTGCCAGGATGGGCCATTCCTCCATGGGTGGGGGCCTAACATTGTACGTGAGGTTTTTTTTTTCGTGTTAATACTAAAAATGTCGCAGGTAGCAAATGTGCCTGTTTATGCTGGTTGCGATGGGGGTGTGCCGGTCGAATTTGAGTTGTGTACGGTAGTTTTGCAAAGTCGGTCATTGTATGTCACGTGGTGGAGCAGGGGTTGTGTGACCCTGGAGAAAGTGTTAGATTATCAAAAAAGTGTGGGTTATCAAACTTAACCCACGGTGACGTGTGTGGGTTTTCAGATTAATCGTATACAACGACTGCACTTTTAGCGTGGGGATGTGTTAGTGTGACGTCACCACCGTGGATTAAGGTACCATAATCCCTATACCGTACACAGGAAATGTATGTTCGCATCTCTAATCGTAACTCTATGTAATGCATCCGAAGATAACGGTTAAAAGAACTGGAAATTAATTACCACAATTTTTACGGAAATTTTTAACAGTGTTTGGGTCTTGTCCGTACAATTAAATAAAATTGTACCAAAATGGGTGAAATTATTGCACGACGAATTTTTATATAGCGTCTAAAAGGTTTTTTTTCTTCTTTCAGTTACCAACGAAACCGGAATTGTATTTTCTGGAGGGCAATCCTAAGATAGAAATAAATGCCCATAATGCCGGAGATGTCTCATTCCAGATAACCAACCATGTGCACTACAATACAGCAGATAATTGAGCAGGAATGCAAGGTGATAACACATTTATAAATCCATAACTAAGATCGTAGTCTTGTTTGTTTGTGTGCCGGCATTGGGAATCTCGATAACCTTATTTCTATTGAAATTCGTTGGGGAGAGGGGGGATCCCGGATGCTTGGGCGACTGGGCGATGGGCGACTGGTAACGGTGGTTTTTAATTTGTAAGGACCTTCAACAATAATTGGCAGATGCACTGGCACCACAGTATTTTCATGCAAACGGGAGTTCACAGCAATCTACATCATTAAGGACGTATGATGTGCGTGCGTGTTTGTACCTCTACTCCTCCGGAACCAAGGCACCTACAAAGATGGGAGTAGGACCAAACGAAAGATAATTAAATTGTGCACAGTATAGGCCTATTTCCATCGCTGTAACTTGATATTATCACCCTCAAATAAGCGAAAGAACCTGAAAGAAATAACGTTTTTTTAACCCTCATGAGGTTTGTTCATGACGTCACAGTTTGTTCATGCAAACCTCCTCGAGCGAAGAGAATGAAGTGATAAGACGCCCATGGAAAAATCTGCACTGAGCAGGACGTAAAGAACAATATTCTTACAATAAGTAAAACAAGAAAACCCATATAAACTGTATACGTGTACTAACACAAATTACAAGTGATGTGTGGTTCTTGGTGGTTACATTGATTCAGTCACGTTTCGTTTCAGATGAAATTTTTGCGCTGATTGAGTGAGCGAAGCGAACGAAAATCACCGTTTGCCATCAGAAACAGCGCTTTTCTGATCAATTGCTTGATCTTTTTGTTTGCCTCCTTGGACGAAAAAAAATAATATTGACCTTCCCTCGATATAACCGATATCGCATACTGCACTCTTATAATTTGCTTGATCGTTTTTTATGTGGAAGGTCTGTAGGAGAAGACGGACTAATGTGCAAACAAACAAATCGTATGTTTTGAATGATTAAGATAAAATGCAGACGTGCTTAGGAATGTGATGGACGAACTGTGAGCAATAATTACAATCAGCACATGATTTTGTGATGCTCTGGGAATCAAAGAAATTACTGAAAGCATGACGCGCACGTAGTTCACGGATGGCCAGACTGTTGGAATGATTTATGGTTATCATTTTGTTTATGCAGTGGAAGCTTTACAAAAAAGGCGTACCGCACTCTTACCATTTTCTTGATCGTTTTAGACGTGGAATGTCTGTCAGCAGCACAAGAGTTGCAGCATGAAAGCTCCTCGAGCGTAGCGATGATCTGGAAAAGGATGCACGCAAAAAATAACTTAAAATGATGAAGTATTTTGCAACACACCACATATAGATCTTAAAATGGGTTTTATATTAACTGACTTGATGCATTGAATAATCAAAACAATAGAATTGGTTTTAAAACGGTGTCAAACATTCGTGTTTCTGAATAATGGAGGTGCGTGGATTGAACGAGCAAAGCGAGCGATTTCCACGTAAACTAAACCTTTTCAATGTGTGTTTCGCTTTGCTCTATCAATCTTTCATCTCTCACCTTCGTAGGTGATTACTTCTGGAGGAGAATACGTACAAAGCAGCACAAGAGTCTCTGCATGACAGCTCCTTGAGCGCAACGAGACAACGCGGAATGAGCGAGCGAAGCGTGCGACTCAGCTAGTGCTTTATAGAACTGGCCATATACGGGGGAGCTGCCCTAGTAATAATAATAATAATCTATGTAGCTAAGATCGTAGTTTTTGTTTGTTTGTTTTGTTTGTTTGTGTGTGTATCCGCAGTTGGAATCTCGATGATTGAAGTCTATTGAGGTCTATTGAGGTCTATTGAGTCTATTGAGGTCTATTGAAGTCTATTGAGGTCTATTGAAGTCCGTAGTGGGAATCTCGGAAGCTTAGGCAATTGAACCATGGGCGACTGGTAACGATGATGTTTAATTTGTAAGGACCTTCAACAATAATTGGCAGATGTAGTGACGGCACAGCATTTTCATGCAAATGGGAAATCGCAATAATGTTCTATAAAACCGACCATATACGGGGGTGGGAAGGGGGGCTGCCCTAGATGTCACAGTATTATCACGCAAACAGGACATCGCTAGAATGCTCTATAAAACTGGTCACATATACAGGGAGCTGCCCTAGCACGCAGAGATTACAATACAAAAACATTTCATTTGACAGTAAGAACCAGCCCGAAGCATATATTGTTAAACTTTGCACATACAAGCATGCACGTTCAGAGTTTATCACCACTGCAGAAACACATATGCCGCGAGTGACAAATCTTATACAACTGTTAACTTAATCGAAACCAAACACAATAAATTGTAAGCTAAAGACCCACCAAGTTTTAGCCACTGAACGTCTGTGATATCAAAAACGAGCCAAGTTTCCACTAACACGCATACAACACAGCTTGAATGAATACTTGGCACATTGCTGCATTTTTGTACCACCTATCGCAACTTTAACATTATTCGATTCTGGATTCTGGAAAGATTCTAATGAAGGTCCAGACAGAAAGTGGAAACTACAAGTCGCAATATGTTCGACTGGTAAAAGAAAAAAAAATTCTATGGCTGTTGGTATAACGGAAAAAAAAGAGAAAAAATTTGTCCCTTTATTTCTATTCTGGTGAAAGTCCTTTCGCAGATGCAGGCTCGATCTCTTGTAATGTTGCATTTAAGACTGTAGTTATGTTAAGGCCATAGCTCATTATATAGGCTCTGAATTGTCGGTGTTAGCACGACATACCTTCTAGCACATTTTTCAAAAATAAATTTTGCCTGGTGCAATTTCCGGAATTTCCGGATTGGGACCAGATCAGCTTTACTCCATGCTTTGGTATATTTTTGAACAATCCTTAATTGTATCCGATACTAAGGCATTAAATACGACGATATCTTTGGCAATGCTTTGCCACTTGGCCGGTGTAAGTGCTACCCCCTTTCAACCGGAAATTACCCCTACGACCGGAACTCAAATTCGCTCACGTGTTCATACATTCTTTTTTGAAACGGTGTTACTTGTATACATACATTCCCCATTGAGGAAAAATGTATTTGGGCTTTCCAACGTAGTTGCGATCATATTTCTTTCCTTCTACGGATACAAAAGAAAGAAAAACCGGGACCCTTTATTTTAAATGTTACCCCTAACCTAGCACTTAGTAATGATATACGAAACAATAGGCCTATACTTTTCGTCGTTGTGTTGAATGAAGAAAAATGGAGATTAGAAACGGTAAGGTGTAGCGGTACCATAATCCCTACATGGTAATTCAAGTAGCCAAAGTACTTTCACAGATGCAGGTTTGATCTCTTGTAATTTTGCGTTCGCTCACTTTAAACAATTCAACTCCGCCCTGGAAGACAGCATCTACGAAATAAATACGTTTTTCCATCGTTTCAGGCTGCCAGTTTCGAGGGGTCTGGGAATAACAACGTATCTTCGTTTGGTTTAAAGTTATTATATTATGTCCGTTTTTAGCTGAAACACGGACTCGATTGATTGACTGATTTAATGCTGGAGCCATGGCCCAAAGCGGTACACCCCCATACAAATTACACTGCACAAAATGCACCAAATTAGAACCTTATGCTTGTAGCAATACAACGAAAACGGGAAACAGAAAACCGAAATACAAAGAAACAACAACGAAAATCCGTAAGTCAAGTATCAGTTAGACGATGGCGCTCGGCAACAATGCGGTACGACTTTCGCTGTTTACCCAGGTGGCGAAATCTCGAGGGCAATAAAGCGATAGTCTTGCCGCATTGTTGCTGAACGCCATCGTCTAACATATTTGTATGTACAATGATGAGTTGAATCTTTAGTAAACGAGCCATTGTTGAAATAAAGCGACAGTGTTAATGCATTGTTGTCGAACCATCGTCGAACATATTTGTACAACAACGATTTGCTTTGTTAGTAACCGAGCAATGATTATTGTGATAGCATAACGAGCCGTTGTGCGTGGGAATATTCTTTGCTACAACTTCGTTCTTAAAACTCAATTACTGCAATAAATGCTTAATAATTGTTTATTTTAACCAATTTTAATTCTTTCCTTCGGGTCTTTCTTCACCTGCAATCAATGTTTGGAAATCAATGTTCACTTGCAATAAATGTATTATTTTGGAAACATTGATACGTAAACATTGATAGCGGTAGTAGATTTACTTACGTAAGTAAGAACCCCCCGCCTTCGTTTTCAACGCCTAGAATTCTTTTTTCTTATTTGAAATATTAATAATTTTAATTTAAAGTGTGAAATAGATTAATAATACTTTAGAAACGATTTGGGATACGTAAACATGGACAACGATGGTATTTTTACTACTTAAGTAGGAACCAAATACCTTCGTTTTCTTACTTACGTAAGTAAAAAAACAAACCCATGCCTAGCCGTGGTTCTTACTAGTGGTAAGACAACGGTTTCATTGTTGCAGCAGTATGTCTTTATGATATAAACCCACTGCTGCAACAATGGTCCAACAATGAAAAAGTTGTATAGGATATCGCACGCTTTCGGAGTGCTGGGATCTAACAATGTTGGATTACAGCATGATGAAAGCGGGCGATATCCTTCTTCTCACCCGTTTTGAAGCGATCAGTCCGACATACATTGTTGAGCGCGAGTGGAATACATTGTTGCGTTGAGCAAGAAGAAAGTTTGAATCTGGCTGTTGCAGACATAGAGCCTTAGGGCTTCGGGCAGATGACCAGGAGTGGTTAACGCTCGTTAAACCCTTTAACCCTTTTAGAAAGTTTGTGCAGAATATTCGTTAAGAAGCAATGCTACACGCAACGAAAGGAGCAACGTTTAATTTTGAAAGCGGTTGCAATGTTGTAATTAACATGAATTCTTGAACGATTTTTTTTACGTTTGAGGTGGTATTGTTTTCAAAAATTGTTCCATTTATTATATTCGGTTGTTCTATTCCTGTTTGTCATTTAATGGAAACCAACGTTTGTAAAGCAGTGGTTGCAACGTTGTGAGTGACGAGAATTGTTGAAGGTTGTTTTATCTGTTTCAGTAAATTTATTGTTGGTTTTCTTCCACTTGTCATTTAACGCAAACGGGAGCTGGGATCCACGTGGAGCGCTGGGATCCCAGTCCTTCGCCGTGGATCCCAGCACTCCTTGTCCTCGTTTATTGTTGCGATCCCGTCGTGCTGTATTGTTGTAAGAGGACTGAGAGCTTCAAAACGGGTGAGAAGTACAAAACCCACCGACAATGCCGTATTCCAAAGGTTTTCAAAGGGTTTAACGAGCGTTAACCACTCCTGGTCTTCTGCCCGAAGCCCTAAGGCCCTCTTTCTGCAACAGCCAGATTCCCAGGCGGTCACCCACCCAAGTATCAATCCAGCCCAATGCTGCTTAACTTCGGGGATCTGACGAGAACCGGTGTTTCCAGCACTGCAAGGCCGTATTCCACGTTACCAGACGCAGTTTGCATGGTATCAATGATAAGCGTTGCGCACCTCAATAGTCAAGTTTAAAAAGATTGTTGTACGTGTTCTCGCTTGTTTAAAGTTGCATCGTTGCTGTCGCTGCTACTGTCGAGCCACACGGTATTTGGCTTTCCGCCATGTTTATTTGATTTTTAATGTTGTATTAAATATTTAAAATAGTAAACCAAAAAATGTTGGTATTGTATTTCCATTTGTGTGCGTGGATTTTAGCAATAAAACTCTGTATTGTTTTCTGTTTACAGTTTCCAAAGTTCAACGGCAAGGCTGCAAGCCAGGTATCGAAGACTATGAATACTGAAACTACTCTGATAGGTTGGTATCTTCCCTTGAAAAACTATTAGGCCGATCTAACTATGACCCCGAAAATGAAACAAGAAAATACTGTGGGGTGAAAATATTACCAAACTGCAGGATATCTTTAGTCCAATTGGTCACAGAACGCTAACCCACATTCATATCGAAGGTCCTGCTGGTTATGGTAAAACTACATTATCCCTCAAGTTGTTCTATGATTTTGGTTTAAGGGGAAAGAGTTACATAAATCGATTTGAATGAGTAATTCATATTGGACTGAGGGATTTTGAAGGATCATAAGATGATACGATTCTGTAGAACATCGATTTGAAAAACATGACTTCTGCAACTATCTTAAATGCCATTCAAAACAGTAAAAAAAAAAAGACTACTTTTCTGATTCATCTTGAAAGGCTTGGAATAAGATTTCTGGGGGGATTAAAAATATTCTCTCTTGACCGTCAGCATCCAGACGCAAAAGTCATGTGTTACGTATGAGTGTGATGGGTATGTCTTCAACATTGACTTATACCTATTTTTCAAAACAGGAAAGAAATGGAAATTTGCGGATGTAACATCACCAGTTCTGCAATGATCAGCTGGGCAACTGTAGTGAAAATGTTACGGCTGCACTGAAGCACTTTTCGAGCTTGCACTAGTCTGCAAACATTGTATTTAGACACAAGTTTGTCATCCAGAATGGGCGGTTTCCTAACTGCACTGCAAGAACGTCTACCTCTTTTCTTCTCTTGATGACCTTCGCATTACATCTAACGATTGTTTGCAACAAACAAGTTTTGTAGTTTGTTTCACTTGGAGAAGCTTTTTGTTTAAGCGTTGCGTAGTGCTAGTTTGTCTCATCATTCTGACATTTTTGCATGGTTTCCACTATTCCACAGATTGGAAAAACGTAATGTGGGAAAACGTGATACAGATTTATTTCGACACTCTTCCGATATTTGCAAGAAAACCTTTAAAATCCCAAGAATCAACCCAACTACGAACTAAGTCACAATATCAAGAGCACCCTCTTCGTTCAATTGTGGCGATGAAGTGCTACCACCCAAGATTACACTTTGAGCTATTTGTAGAACATTTAGCAAATTTTGATAATGAAGTATTGCAGATGAAATTTTCTTCCCTGATACTTCTTTTAATATCTTATAATGTAAATCAAGTAGATCTGCAGATAACTGAAGTGGTGCCTAGCAGAGAGATGATGTGTAAAGTGGTTATTAACACTGCCGGCAGGCCGTGTTTATTAGAGTTCGTTTGCGCACGAGAATTTCAGAAAATTAGACAGGAGGCGGAGGCGGCGGAGCGGCTAACAATGTCAAAATGTTACAATGCTGCAACATGTAACAATAGGGTAACAATAGGCGAGACGCACAATATCGGATTATAGCTCACTCGAACAAGATCAACGATGGTTAGGTGCCGGGAAACTAACATTGTCGTTGTTTGAGCTAGCTAGCTCGTTGTGGAGAACCAAAATTAAATGGTCTTGATTTTTCCTTAAATCTTCAAGTTTTAAACCGTAGGGTGCGAAGTCTTAAATTTTGAGGCGGCCTAAAAATTGGGCGGCCGACATGACTGAGTGACTTATTTACTTTTTCAATGCGGGCTTCGGGAAGCCAGTTGTATTGTTTCCGCGATTGTTGCCACGATACTGAAACAATCCAGAATCAACTACTCATCGAGATGACGTGTTGCCATCAAATAATTGTCATGGGACAAACCTTCGGCGGAACCTAAACATAAGTATCCATTTCTAATGTTCCGTTTTTTCGAAAACAAAAATCAGTGGACAGTGGACACATATAAAATGGAAGCGAAAAAAGCCAACAAATTAACTGAGCAAAAAACGGCTTCGTCGTTTAGAAAAAAAACAGTAGAGCTCGTATCCCCATACTCACAGCCCTGAAGGTACACTAATAAAAACGGATTAGAGTTCACTCGAACGCAACGAACTATAACTTGAACCCCAATTCGCAAAACGTAAACCCACAAACACACACAAAATAGACGCCATAAACTGCAAAACGCTACAAAATTGAAAGATAAAAATGCATACACAAAATGAACACAAATTATAGTTCAAATTATAGTTCGTTGCGTTCGAGTGAACTCTAATCCGTTTTTATTCGTTTACCTTCAGGGCTGTAAGCATAATGTCATATGCCATTTTTTCTCCAGCCCATAAGTTTACAATACAAACAAAAGACAGAGTGCATTCCGACAATGGTCCTGGTTTGTACAGAAAAGGGTTTAAATGCAGGACTATTACACCATATCGGTGCAACTGAGATGCACTGCTCAAAAACCCTTAGTGAAAGCAAGCACTGAAAAGTCCACTTAACGGGCAAATAAGTTAAAAGTTGAACTGTTAAATAGTCAGCTAAAAGTTACTTTAATCATTTTCATTGTTTAAACGTCACCGGGTAAATCACTTAACCAAGGATTTGTGGTGACGGGCCATATTCAAACAATTATAAAGAATAGTTGATCTTGACAGCAGGAGTGCATTAGTTTACTGTATGGTTTGATCTCGGTGTGCCATGTTAAAGCGAAAATTGTGATGCCTAAATATCTCCACCATAGTTTAATGTTTATCCACCCAAAACCAAAACTGGTAAGAGAAGCCGCCAAGTTTAGTTAATCGCACCTACTAATAGTTCGAAGGTTTTCATTTAACGTCCAAAGTATTATTCGGTGCGATTAACTTGGCTAATATGATTAATCTTGGCGGCCTTTCCCTGGTTGAATGATATCACTACTTTGAAAGGCCGACCCTTTTTGTAAACTTGGCGGCTTCTCTTACCAGTTTTGGTTTTGGGTGAATATCACGACTTTCACAGGCCTGTGAATGACCAAAAATCCCACGGTGTAATTGTCACCGCTGCCTTTTTTGTGTGGAGGTATTTTATTAAATGAATGTTCTCATTCATAAATTTCACATTTGCTATTGTCATTCCAAATAAATTAATAAGCGTAACAGTATGGTAATTGCAAGGACCTAATAAATTCCTATGGAGCGGTAGCAATCTTCAAGTTTTCATTTAACGTCCAAAGTATTATTCCGTGCGATTAACTTGGCTAATAGGATTAACCTTGGCGGTCTTTCCCTGGTTGAAGGATATCACTACTTTGAAAGGCCGACCCTTCTTGGAAACTTGGCAGCTGCTCTTATACCAGTTTTGGTTTTTGGTGGATATCATAACTTTCATAGGCCTGTGAATACAAAGAATTCCACTGTCTAATAGTGACCTCTACCTTTTTTGTCTGGAGTATCTATAAATTTTCTAATTCATAATTCTTACGTTTGCTATTGCCCAATTAGCCGTTACACCAGCCAAATGGACATGGTTTGGCGTATTGTATGCCCATGTTTCGCGTGCTTAAGTCCATTTAATCCGATTTTTGAGCGCACTGGCTAACAAACCCTGATTTTCGTTCGCTTCGCTCACTCAATCAGCGCATCCCCCTTCACTTGGCTCTCCCGAGGTAAACGTTAATCATTATGAACACATACTACAAACTCACGGAATGGTAAAAGTTCATACAGTTCTAGTATTCTGGTGGCAGACGAAGATTACTAAAACTAATCAACTCGTCAGCTGTTTAAAATTACTCGTCACTTACACTAGACTGCAAGAACAGTAAGTCTACATAAAATAAAATGTCCGCGTCACGTTATTGAGGACACTTTTTCTCCATAAAGAACACGTTCCCACCTGTGCTGACGATGTGCATTTTGTTTCCTAATCTTCTTTCCAGCAAAATTGTCCCTTTTATCGTGGTGAGGCAGATAATTCAGTTTGGATTCGTGTACCGTAAAAAAAAAAAGACAAACCTTTGCCATAAAAGATAAAGATATTCTGTCTCTTAGTGAACCACCTATTTTCAAAAACAGTGCATTCTGACAATATAAGTACTGTAACGATAAGCGTGCAACACTTAAGCATGTTATAATCTACTGATGAATGACAATACAAACAATGGTTACAACAATAATTTTGCACTTACGAGCCACTTCAGGGCCACGTGCTTCTAGCTGCAACCCCCATTTTAGAAAAAACGCACTTCCCCATATTACGCTTTACCTGTCTGCCGAAATTTAGATCTGGCAACTTTCCCTAATGAGCTGTAGACGTGTCGTTATACCCTATGAGAATTAACATGGGAGCCTGCGGACTAGTTACTAGTTAATAGTCACTAGTTACCAGTAACACAAATCAACGTTATTGAGGACACTTTTTCTCCATGAAGGACACGTTCCCACATTTTCGTGTTGACGTTTTCTTTGTTACTGGACCGAAGACACCTGATTCAAACGATTTGCAAAGATTTCTACCGCATGGGGAATTTACACCAGTATGCTGAAATCACATATAAGTTGGTTTCAGTTAAAAGACACGGTCTGCTAGTGAGCCGCCATCTGACAACAATAACACTCTAACAATTACGCTCTGTCAATTAAGCTCCAACAACAATAAAACGTCTACTTGGCGGCGACACACTAGCGTGTGTCTAGATACACCGAATTTCGTATGTAGGCCCTAAAGGGGTGGATAAACACAGATACAACATTTTATTAAAATCGGTCGTATCATATCGGTAATTTGGACCGCAGCTGAAATAGCAAAACAATAGTGTCCGCAGCCTATCTTGAGTTCGCCCCACAATGAACACAGATAATCGATTGTATGATTTTGGTAGCATAGTGCCTTGCTGATATCCAAAATAGTTACAAAGACAATGGCGGCCGCCGATTAAAGCAACCCTCTCCAGGAAGACGTAGCCGATCATAAATGCCTGCAGGACTCAAGATACGCTGCGCACACTTTAGTGTTTATCTCCTTGTGTTGTGGTCAGACATTTTTAATTACTGCTCTCTACATCAAAAAATGTTTGCTCTCCAAACGTGATTTAATCAGTATTGTAGATGTAGCTGGTTAGACTGTGCTTTTCTATAAATTATCGAAATTGGTTCTGTAGTTCCAGAGTTTGCCCGATAATAAAAATTCATCTTACCTCTAGACTGGAGCAAGAGTCAGAAGATGCAAGAAGGAATTTTAAGCTTGAAAACATGAGGTTGGCCTAAATGTTGGTATGGTATCAGCAACGAAAATTCAGGCCGAAACCGATAATACGTTTGGCTCTATAGTATATTCCAAGATAAGAATGCGGGTAAATCACAAACTCGCAACAAGGGTGTGAAGCCGCTTAAAAAAAATGATACCTGGCATTTCACCTAACTAATGTCCCTCACGTTTGGCGATGCCATAGGGGACCATTGTGTCCCTGGTAGGTCTAACCTTGGTGGTAAGGCATTCGTGACCCCAACCTAATTCCATCAACCCTTCCTCCATAGCCGAGCCTTGTCTCTATTTTAAACTTTTAAACTTTGCAATTTGTAATTTTTAGTTTTAACGTCGCATGACAGTTAGTGACCGCCAGGTCCTTGCCATTCCGGTTGCGTTTGCATCAAACCATTTTATTTATGTTCATTTTGGGGTCTAAATGACCAGTCGTAATACTTTACATCGTTTTAAACGTTGTTATTAGGCAATAATGCAACTCAGCAAATGCCAGTTAGAAGGCATAGGCAGAAAATAAAATCGGTGATCGTAATACAACTTTAATGCAACGAGAATAAAATGCAAACATCAGTCTAGTGCTGTTTCGAGGAAACCTGAAGAGGAAACATTATTAACACACATGAGAGTGCGTCACTGCTAAGATTTCAATGACGACATTAACATCCGTCGTTAAATCCAGATAAATTATACATGAGCATGACAGTCACTAGACACTTATGTCTTTTACGGCTAAAGCACAGAAAAGACTGAAATTTCGATTGATATGCAGTTTTATTGCCAGGCAACATAAAAGTCACTATTAGTGATACAGCTTCACGTTTCCTTGTTGGAAAAAAGGTATGAATAACGCCGTTATTTGCCTAATTATTAGCCAGTGACTAGTATGCCTGACTAATTTCACGAAAATAAATTCTACCATGCGGTGAACAAAGCTAAAATTTTGCAGATACCATGGAATGAGCATTTTGCTGGTACGGGTGAACAACAACAACAACAACAACAACAACAACAACAACAACAACAACAACATAGTTACTTACAAACAGTGAACACGGAGACTTGGGTATGCAGCACGATAATAACAGAACGAATGAAGAATCATTGCTTTTCCCATCTATATTAACACAGGCGATAGCCGTGTTAGTAACGGTCGGCCTAGGGTCTCTGTGTTAGGGCTCGTTTACGCAACGACAGTTTTCTCGCTCACTAGCTCTTACTTGATCAATACTAAATCTGATGGCTGCTTCTCGCCTTTACAGGAGTATGCGGCTTTCGAGTTGTCTATGCGTATTAGTGATCATGGCAACGACGCAGACGCAAAGCTTCTCGTCGTGCCTCGTGACACAGCGTACGATGCTTGCAATTGAGCGTCGATTTATGACAACAAGAAAACAATTTTTACTGTAGTACAAGACGACGGACTGTTTTTTGTATGCCGGCATTCGATGGTTTGTCTTCGATTCGATAGCCACGAAATGGACGCCATGTTGGATTTTGTATTCTCGTTGCGAGAAGCTATTTATTCTACCGACGTTTGATCATTGCTAGAAGCTGTGCTTTGAGGGAGAATAGCAAATTTTGGAAAGAGCGTGAATGACAACAATCTTGTAGCAATGTTTAAAATGACTGTAGCACTTTGTTCTTTATCCGTGTTGTTATATTTATAATACATACAATTTGTTATCTATTAGCGCATTCATTTAGTAGCAACGGGAAACTAATCATAATACATAACGGTTGACTAGCAAATAGCTTTCGGCGAGCGAGAAGACCTTTTCGCGTAAACGCGCCTTTAAACTTTAGAGCTCATAACGCCATCATAGGTTTACATTTTAAAACCAAATTTGGTATCTAGCCTTGACTACTCAAGGCCTGTCTACAGTCCCAAAATTTTAAAATTTGGCCCAGAGATCCAGATACAGTTTGTTCCATATTATCCGTCTGGCTTCAACCCCGCACGTCCCCGGTGCAAAGTACACCGGTCTTTAGCCCTGGGATGCAAGCAGACAAGTTGCGGGAACACGTGTCCGTCATCCCGCGTGCTGTTGCCTCTGGGGTCACCATCTTCTAGGGCCGTCAATCTAGCCGTCTGGCTTTCAACCATGCACTTTCCCGGTGCAAGGGACACCAGCACCCAAGTTGCGGGAAGACGTCCCGCAGGCTATTGCAGCAAACTTCTTCAACACCTACACAGACCTTCAAGTTCGCCAACGGCAAACCATTCGTCCTAAACCCTTCAAACTCGGTGGGCGCCTAGCTGGCCATACCCCCAGGACGTCCAAAAAAATTCAGACCCACAGCCCTAGTAGAAGGGGCGCTATTAAATAAACCGGCTTTGAGTGTAGGCCTATATAGGCCTATATAGGCCTAAATACTTCGACCGTCAATAGCGGACGAAGGAAACGAGCTACGACCCTGGGGATAGGCTAGATCGCTTTAGGAGGACGAAATACCCCTGGCTACCAAGTTTCATACCTAAAACACGAGTGGTTATGGAGAAACAGCATACCTGTGGTTAGGTGAGGTTAGGTTAGGTTAGTGGGACTTAGCCATTTTTTTGAAGTTCAAATGGTGACGGTTAACATCCGTTCCATGCTGCCAGAGACTAAGTCCCAACAGGCAACTTCGTGCTGGGGGATTTGTCAGCATCAGACTGACTGTTCTCCCAACAACGCCAGTCCCTGGAATACCAGGGCTGGCTTTTTTT
>JAHWFP010206113.1:4303-18231 GCA_023313725.1 Lithobius niger | reverse complement strand
GGGGGGGGGGGGATCGCGTGCAGTTTTTTTTTACTGCCACTCCAAAGAAACATTTAATTAAAATTTGGCGGTCGTACTGTATTTACAATGATTTGTCTGTTTGAAGTAAAGAAGTTAGCAATTCGAGTTTTATTACGACGACCACGTCTTAAATGTTCTAACCGAAACATTTTTAAAAAATAATACCGGTGTGTCAAGCAGGTATCAATTTAATATCGCATCGAAATCAGACTGATATCGGTAAAATGTTTATTCAGGCGCACGCCACATCAACAAAATCGGCCACATTCTAAAACAAAAATACATCAATAAATGAAAAAGTAAAAAAACATAAAAATAATCGGATTACGTTCCAGGTGTGGAGCCAAGCCAAATTTTCTTTACCAAAAAATAATTCCGAAATCTTCAATTTATAAAATCGAAAAAAAAAAATAAAAACCCAATCGCAGGCAAGCGGAAACACATTTTTTAAAAAGGAAATATGGAAAAAAATAAATTTTAGTGAGGCTACATTTTAAATTGTAAACATTTGGGTTTACGACACGTGGAAATCCTTGAATGGTTTCGTCTCTCTCTCTTCTGTGGGTCACTATTTCACGCTTCGAATACCAGGATAAACTGAGCGATAAGCAGTAATTCAGGAAGTTAAATTTATGAGGAAGGACAAGAACAATAACCGACCACTTTTTTTTTTATTATTTATTTCATTTTCTTTTCTTTTCTTTTTCTTTTCATGCCTTGTTACGTTCTGAAGCGATGAATATTTAATAATTACGATTCGAATTAGCTTAGAGTGGCGCGGGAAATGGCTCTTACAGTCAATGACAGACCTTCGGGCTCTTTGGGAGGTCAACAACGTTTGGGGTTTTTCATTCGTCAACGGAGATGGAATAACTGTTATTTGCGGTCCTGCTATAAAATGGTGTTGTTTATTTTTATTTTTTGTCGTAGCGAAATTTGATGGCAAGCCCAGACTTTCATTTTCATTTTCGCGTTTAATTTGAATTGGGTCGAAAGAAACTAAAATTGTAAAATAAATACTGATGCAAACCTATTTACGTTGCCTTTTGGACTTATAATCTCAGATGGCCTGAGCAGGGAATCGAACCCATGACCTTTTAACCCAAAATCCGAGGTCCTACCGCTGAGCTATACTGACACGGCCTGTATGGCTCAGCGGTAGGACGTCGACTTTTGATTTCAAAGGTCGTGGGTTCGATTCCCCGCTCAGGCAGTCTGACATATAAGTCCAAAAGGCAGCGTAAATAGGTTTGCATCCGTATTTATTTAACCCATCTTGAGCCAATGGCTTACCGTCCTGTTTAAACAAAATTTTAAAGGCACCTCGAACATTTGTTTCTGTACAAATTCCACATTTATTATTAGGAGTCAGTAATTATGGTTACGGTGGCTGGGCGGTGGCAGCGTTCAGTCTAGCATCTTAAAGTACAATGGTCTAAAAGAGCAGTTACTATAACGCTTTATTCACCGCGGAGTTCGTATCTGGAGCCAGGCGTTGAACTAGCTGTAAGGGGCACTGGATGTACGTGGAGATAAAAACATTGGCGTAGTTTGTCAAGCCAATGCTGTGAGAGCGGCTGTCTTGTAACTACAAATTCTCATTTTTTTTTTCGATTTGTTGGCAGCTGTTTCCAGCAAATTTAATTTTTTTTTTCCGGTTTACAACCTGTAAATATGTTTCGCGGTGTAAGGGATTGGAAAAGATAGCGTTATTTAGGCCTGAGAAATCCGCTCTCATAGCATCGGCGTATCTAAAGCAGGGTTCCCACCAACCTGGAAGACCTAGAAAACCTGGAAAACCGGGGAATTTAAACTACCTTTGAAACTCGGGAGAACGCACGGAATTCTCTGATTTTTTACCAAAAAACCTGGAAAACTCAGGGAAAAAATTAATATTTTAAATAATGTATTTCCCATCTAAAAGCTTCAGTCTTTTAACAAAAAACTGGTTAAATGTGTGAAAAAAATTCTTTCCTAAAAGTACGGTAAATAGCCTGGAAAATGATTTCATCTACTCTGTAAAACTCAGAGAAATTAATTTCGGTATATTGGTGGGGACTCTGTAAAGACGCCTTTGTTTTTTAACTCCATTTTCATGCTGTGCCCTTTGCAGCGAGCTCAACGACCGCCTCAGGGTTTTAGCTCCTTAAGCAATATGGCGTTATTGTCATTGCTTCATCGATTACTGGAAATAATCAATTCCATTATGGGGGGAAGGACCTGGGGAAGGGGGAGGACTAAGTCCCGCCATGGCGGACCAAGGAGAAATTCAAGAGAACGAACAGTAAAACATTGTGCATGAAAAAGTTGAAAAAACAACTTGGAACATATCTTGCCCGACGGTAGGGATGGCACGTGTTATTCATTAAAATAGTAATATTAATTCACTATTGAAACGCCTGGAAGAAACACTGTACAGGTTACTTCTTGAATTTAGACAACGTGCGATCGTTTCGCCCTTGTTGATGACGGTATCTGCAAGGTAATTTGTGCCGTGTAAAACATCCCTCTCGTTCGTAATTCATTCAATTTCATTCGCATTTTTTTTTTACCTTTAAAGTGGTGAAGTTTAAAGGTACATTCCTCCCGGTTGGCTTTCCTGTAAGGCTCAGTTTTGCAACATTACTTCAGACACGCGTTAATGTTGCAAAGGCTTTCCTTTTCCTATTTTATCCCCTCGTGAGAAACTGTTTCGGAAACGGAATTCACTCTTACCTATGTAAATGTTGCAAGGGCTATTCCGCGCAGATGCTCGAATACAGTGAGAAGGAGTGTCCCTTTAAGTTGGATATCGTAAACTTACCAAACAACTTGATAAATCCCTCACGGTAATGTTACAGGGTTCATACACGGCCTAGGATTCCTTAAAAAGCCTTAAATTCGTAAAACCAAAAGTCAAGACTTGAAAAAACCTTGCAAATTGGGATTTTTATTGTCAGAGCCTTGAAGTGGCCTTGAATTTTGTTGGTTTATTGTGATTGCTGACGTCCGTTTAATTGTTTTAGTAGTAATTTTACATTTAAATTACCATAATAAATTAAATAAATAAATAAATCAAAACCGTTTGACAGCCGAACGCGTCACTACTGTGAACAATATAGTAAGAGACAGAGGGTGCAGTGCAGGCAATTTGTGACATAAGGGGCAGCTAAGCAAAAGCTGTTGGCTGCTAAATTCCTTCGGTAAGAGGAAGAACATAACCGTGTTACATTACTTATCAAGGCTTTTCTCCCTGCCTTAAAAAGGAATTTAAAGATAATTCTGAGATTCTACTGTGCAAAGAGCCTTGATATTGGCTGTAAGTTGGCCTTGAAATGGCATTGAAAATAGTTTCGTCTGTTGTGTCCGAACTCTGAATGTAGTTTGATTCAGAGCATTGTTACAGCCAGGTACTGGAAACAATTGCAGAATATAGTGCACCTTTCAAATACAGCGATACCTTTCAAATAAAGGTTTGTGTGTGTGTTCCCTTCCCCGACCTGAAACCCAAAAGAGAAGTGAGTAAATAGCACCCATTCCCAGCATCCTCCCCGAAGGTTCCGACAAGGGCTGAAATCTCGTACGTTCTCTGATTTCTGATTTGCAATCTATGTGAAATCTGCAAATCTCTGGAAATCCTAGAAATCATAGCAAATTAGCATGAAATCTGCAAATCCAGTAAAATCCGCAAATCTAAAATCTCAAAATCCACACAAACCACTGCAAATCAGGAAATCTGAAAATCCACACAAACCACTGCAAATCTTCATAAAATCTGAAAATCCAAGCGAAATCTTGCAAATCCGAACAAATCCGTACAAATCTTGCAAATCTGTGCAAATCTTGCAATCCGCAAAAATTTTCAAATCAATGCAAATCTGAAAATCTAACGCAAAGCTGTAAATCTAATATAGTATTTCGGATTTGCCAATCTCTTTCCCCTCGATCCTCCCTCGAATCTCTGGCTAGACAAGCCTGTCGGAGTAGTCATGTAGACAGGCCCTTCAGCATCTACTGGACCTATACTGCAGGGCCAGGAAAGGTTCCAAGCCTCGCTGTGTCCCATGTCAACAGCAGACAACTTTCTTGACCCACAGAGCAAACTTTTAGTGATGGATGACCTTTTTGGGCTTGCGCGTTTATTTGTTACACGTCTACAGGATAAAAGCAGCCTGGTACCTTGCTCAACAATAATGTCACCCTCGCATTCTACTTTAAAAATGAGGACACTTTGTGTGTAAAGTGGGTGGTGGGTTGGGGTGGGGGTCGCAGGCACTAATGGACATGACAGCAGTGATATTCAGGAATTTTTTTTAAAAACTCCTATGCTTCTCACTGACTTGCTGGCCTTCCCTGTATCCTAGATACAACTAGATAACGAACTTTTTCCAGACTTGCTATTCAGGCCTCCATACATGACATTCATTCAGCCCGTGCGACGATCAGTATTCTTCTGATTGAAATCGCGGACTCGCTTGTGGTAATGGATATTGTAAAGCCAACACTTAGCGGTGCCCCAGGTACGACGCTAAAGATGGGGGGGGGGGGGGGGGAGGGGGGGGGGCGCTCGCCCCACCGTAATTTTGGCCGCCCCCTGGCGCCCCCCCCTACTCATCAGATCAAAATAAAACGTATAAACGAAGAAAATTCTGGTTATTTATTAAGAAAACTACGTAAGTTTCTTTCAACGCGACAAGAAGGACTTACGGTTACATCAGTAGAGCCCAGTTGTTACTGTGAGAGTTGAAAGATCATCTTTTTTACAGCTAGATTTAAAAATGTTCCCAAAAAATAGGGTTTGAAGCAGTGAAGAACGTTCAGTGTGAGAAAGACTTACAAGAGTGTTATTTTTTTTTTTTGGAGGGGGTGGGGGGAACCGTTAAAGTTGAATTTTTCAGTTCGCCCCTCTGGCTAAAATTGCTGCCCCACTGCCGCCTCCCCAATAAAGTGATTCTAGCGTCGTCCCTGGGTGCCCCTTGCTATTACGTGCAGCGGCGGTGCACTCGGCTAATATCTGAAAACTTAGAAGACTTCTACGTGCATCTGCACTGCCCGAAAGGGTTCAAAGTAGGGGCCGGTTCATTCATTCAAGCATTAGTCTGCGTGATGTGACACAAGGTACAAAGAAATTAATAATAAACACCATTATAATGTAGTGTGTATATTTCGGCTCTTATGGTAATGGGTGTAATTCTCATATTTACGGTGAAATTTTTCACTCTTGCTCTCCGTGTTGTCAGACTCGGTAAACAAGCGGCTCCAACGACTACCTAGTTGCGACCGGTCTTCTGTATACCTCCACCACTTTCAAAAATGTTAAGGCGCACACCTCTGTCATGCATTGCAACAGCGATCTCCATTATATCAACTTCAACCCCTCCCCCCTCTATTATACATATAATCTAAAAATAATAATCATCATAATTGCCATTTAAATATGTGTTAGCTTTTAGGTCGTGTTTTAGATTTTAGGCACAGTTGCCAGCTTTTAGGCCTTACTTTTACCAGCCGTTTTAATTCCGTAAGTGGCAGTAAGGCTGTTTATTTATGCAACACGATGTAGAGACTGCACGTTGCCGTGGTAACGTGATTTTAGGCTTAATTTTCAGTATTTAGGTCTAATTTGTTTTACCTACTGTTTTAATTTCGTAAGTAGCAGCTAAGGGAGAATTGTGTTCGAGAGTAGGCCTATTCATCCATGCAACAAGGTGTCAAGGCTATTTTAAATGAAGCTAATGTGTGTCGTTAACGAAATCCTTTTTTTTTTTAAGGTTCCGTGTCTTCTTGTAGTGGTTAAATGCAACGATCAGACGTTGTTATTTCACAGAGTTATGTCGAGAAAGCCTATTAGCTAAGCAACAATGTTTTAATTTGCTGTGTTTTGAAAGTCCACTTGCCTATCGATGAAAAAGGTAACGGACGGCTGGACGGACAAAGTCGTCCCATCCGTTTCGGCTGCACAGAAGACTAAAATAGCAGCACGTACCATTTTTTTTCCTTCAGATACGGTAGTCAGAGCGTTAGGTAGTGTCGTCGGATTTTCTTGGTGGTAAACGTTGAGTTGCAAAATATGCTTTTTGTTTCTGTTTGCTTGTAACATTCAGTCGATATATTCTTATGTGAACACGCTTGCTGCACGCTTAATGCACACCCAGGACTCAAAATGGGGTCCGCGAATTTAGCCAAGTGATCTAAGTAAGGGGTAGGGCGGAGCTATCAGTAAACCCTCTGTGCCCCTGTAAAATAACTCGTTGTCAGGAATTTTAATGTTTTAAACGGTTAAAACGGTTAACGGTTAACGAAAATTTGTCAGAATTTTTTCAACTGCAAGAAATGCCAGACTTTGTTAACTTTTACCAAATTTTTGACTGTGATCTTCAGGTCTTGGGGAGGAAAGGTGGGGGGGGGGGAAGAAGGGTGCAACATTCTGAATTTGACGTTTGAATCCTAGAATCAATCCTTTTAGTTAATCTTGCAGTTTGTTAGGAAACCGGAGCACCCAGAAAGAACCTCACCTATATGACGGCGAAACGAAAGTGTGATGCGGAAATATTTCCTTACTTGCAGGTATTAAAAGTGGATAGTCTGACCCCCTACCCAAATGCGTGAATTAAAAAAAAAAACCTGTCTTTGTTGTTCGACTGCATAAATGTGCATCCTGGGCACATTAATATGGAGTCGACTCATATTCTTCAAGCAATTTTAAATCAACAAGGCATCCAATTCATCCATTACCTATCTATATCACTAATAACGTGCGATGTGCGTGTATCTACCTCTACTCTTCATGAACCAAGGCACCTACAAGGTGAGAATGTCATATGAAATATAATTAAATTACGCTTCGAGTAGCCCTATTTTCATTACCGCAATTTGTTTTTTTGATCCTGAAACATGCGGAAAAACTGCCGTGAAAACTGTTTATGACGTTTTCAAGCAAGCTAATCAGAAATTAATCAATTAAACTGTTTGAAACGTAGATCGACGCCAACTGAGTGAGCATAGCGAACGATATGGCTACTTGTTGTAATGAACAGTATAAATCACTTTATTTGCAATTTTATTATTGGGTTTAATTCTAAAGCCTACACAGTACAACACCACGAATTCACAAAGGTTATTTTCAGTACTAGTAGTTTCAGCATGTTGTTTACCACACGTCTTTACACACTGCCGCCCCATAAGCACTACATCCCAGAACCACCATAAACCGAACGCACGCCTCGTAACGTGACCCAGGAAGACATTTCTATTTGGCAGAAAAAAATCGTGCCTGATTACCTCAAAGAAGATGTTTAACTTAAACGGTGCAGTAAAAGCCAGGTTACCTCTTCCCAACCCTGCTATTTTGCGACGGCCAAAACGGTGTCAGTCATTCAGATTTCCTGAACAATTCGCCATACTTCTCGAACCACAAAAGTATACAGGAGTTATCACAATGGATCGTTAGAGAAAGCGCAGTTCTTTCCCAAGTCGAAATAGTGCAAGCCATTTTTTTTCTCTATCTCCTGCGTTTATACCAAAGTAAGTTAAAAGACTATTGCCCCTGAGAATGCGAGCGGAGGGATTCCGCATGCGCAGCCGAGAGTTCAGTCCACTTCCCACCGAGAGGACGACTGACGAAGCCAAGCGTGGATTCACAGGAAATAAAAAGTCTTGTTCCTACTTGGCTACTGGATGGACAGCGATTATGCTAGTGGCCTACTGCTTGACATTCAAAGCATGGATGAGACTGGACGATTTTAAAGGGTTAGAACGGGCGTATTGGATGACCTCTGAATCTCCACACACAAGAAGTGAATTTTTTCCCGTATAGAAACACACTAGTGCTACTGTCAGAAAAGAAAAAGAAAACTGGATGGTTTTAAAGGGCAAATTTGAACGGACCTTTTGGACGACCTCCACACCAGCCTGTTATAATAAAATATCAGCGAGCAGTGAGAAGTTTAACAAATGAATTTTCACCCTACAGAAACACACTAGTGTTACTATCAGAAAGAAAAAGAAAAGTGGATGGTTTTAAAGGATTAGAATGGACCTATTGAATGACCTCCACACCTATTATTATGAAATGTCAGGATTCGTTGAGAAGTCCAACAAAAAATGAATTTTCCCCCTACAGAAACACACTAGTGCTACTATCAGAAAGAAAAAGAAAACTGGATGATTTTGTAGGGACAGAACGGACCTATTGGATGGATCCACATCTTTTATTATGAAATATCAGGGTTCTTTGAGAAATTTAACAAGAAATGAATTTTTTCTCCTATAGAAACACACTAGTGCTACTATCAGAGAGAAAAAGAAAACCTTTAATGGTCGTGCTGTATTAGCAGTGGTAGGTCAGCAGTTCATCCATAAAAATGTTAATTTGCTTCAGGTAATGTTCGATAAGGAAGGAAAGACAGAAAAGTAATGCAACACCGAAAGCAAACAAAAAAAAAAAGGGACTCGATTGTTTACGCCATGTTGTGAGTAATCAAAATGCCATCAAACAGCCACATTGAATTGCCTATTGAGGCTGTATTTAATAAACCAAAAAAGACCGCCCCCCCCTCCCCAAAATGTATAAGCAGGGATAAACGGAAAAAAGCCAAGTCTTGATTTCTTATTTTTTCATGAATCGAGTGTATTTTCAGGGTTCGTAGAAGTTAACACACATAAGAATTCACGCATTTTCAAGGACTTGTTCCAAAACAAATAAAACATTTTTAAAGACTTTTTCAAGACCAACACAATTTTTTAAGGGACCTTTAGTAATCACTAAAATTTCTAAAATAGTAAGTTTTAAGGCCGTGTCAGTCTGGCTCAGCGGTAGGACCTTGGCCTTTGGTTTCAAAGGTCCTGGGTTCGATTCCCTGCTTAGGCAGTCTGACATATAAGTCCAAAAGGCAACGTAAATAGGTTTCCATCTGTATTTAGTTGCTAAAATAAGGCTGGTCACCTCTAATCAGTGCATCGATTTTGTGATGCTCTTGGAATCAAAGAAATTACATGAAACATGGATCGACGCCAATAGAGTAAGCGAAGCTAACGATATATGGCTGGTTATTATTATTATTATTATTATTAAATTGTAAAACACACGTTTTGTGAGGCCTCCCTAGGAATACGAGCAGTGAGCAACCAAAGCTCAGCTGAATCGTCAAAGGCTTGGACTGTGCCCCACGAGGGTGCAAGATCGAAACTGACGTACGTACACAACAAACTTTTTTCAAAAAAGACCCCTATGTATAAGAGAGCCTAGGAGCTAAGCACTGTAATTTATACATCGAAGGTCGTTTTATGGTCGTATGTCAGTAGGGACCACTCTGCTCTGCTGGTGCGAACTATCAACCAAACGCCCAGTGTCATTATGGTAAGTATCCTCTTAAGGTCGAGAAATATCAGTGTGACATTTACTGTCTTTACTGTCTTTCTTCCAATATGTTTAAGAAATGGAAGTCAGCTGTACATATTAGTATAAAACGCTGAAACATAGTATGGGGCCCAACATTGTGAACAGCCAAAATAGCAATTGAGCAGCAATTATAACGAAAAAATGCACGTGTCAGTGTCAGTGTCGAGTTAGCGTTGCGGTCTAGTGCACTGGACGCCCAATACAAAGACCCTGGGTTCAATTCTCGGATTCGTCATGATTGCTGCTCGCTTGTCATTCTTAGCGGTTCGTTGGCTCTAGTGTGGTTTTTTTTCCCAACACGTTGTTAATGTTTAAAGCTGACTGTCTGTACATTGTGGTAATTCACGGTTTGACGATAAAATGAGTAACAATACGTGCGTGCAACAATTGGCACTATGCGTAACGTCCTTCAATTAACGGTCGAAAACCAAATAAACAAATTCAATCAGTATGCCAATGTTTTATGAACTCGTTGGTGACCCGTCTGGAGGGATTGAGGCTTTATGGGGCATCGACAGCAAGATCATTAGCGCCAACCTCACTCACAGTGCAGTGGTCCGTGTTGTCACTGCGCCACATGTTACATAAATAGGGAGAAATAGTTGACAGAGCTTCCGCGATTCACTCTGCAGAGACCTTCTACATTAGTTCCTGGTCAGACCGAATTAAACAGGAGTTTTTGACTTGGGCCCGGAGTAAGTGGCACACCACCCTTCCGATTATTGACCACACTATGTGGCGAATTCAATTAATTAAATTTAATTTATTTTACAGATATGTTAAACAATCCCCCAAATCTAAATATTATCGTGTATGTGTCACCCCTGCAAGGACGGCATTGGTAAATGGTGTGTCAAGTTCGGTCCCATTCCCCAATCCCCACTTTCCCCTCACAGCCTCCACCCTCCATTTGATGGGTAACGGCAGTGGGCAACATCCTTCACTACGTGTGGGAGTACGGATGGGCCGTAAGTAAATTCATGCTGTCAGCCATTTTTCCATTTCTCCCTTGGAGTTTTTCCACTTCTCGCTATTCAATCTCAGTTGGCCTTGTACATCTCTCGCTTGGTTTCCAATTATGGTTTGAGATGGCACTCATGTTCCTTTGTCAAGTGCGAGCTATTAGACGATCGCCCTATATCGTCCGCTCTGATTGGCCGAAGTGGATGACGTAGGAACACAACTGCCAATCAGAGCCTGCTGTCACTATTAACAATGCAGATTTTCAAGAGTTCACAACTTTTTATGTCGTTTTTTATTTTATTTTTCGGAAGTGTGAATCCACAGTCCGATCACTGTCTAGGTTATCTTTCTAACCTCAATTTGTTATGCCAAAACAACTTTAACAATAACTTTTGGTTTTCTCTGAGACATTAACTTTCAATTTTTCTCGCCCAGATTATCCTAAGTTTTGAGAACTTCCCATCGCTACTGAACATAATCTGTAATTTAATTTGTTTTTCCAGCTTTTAAGGCGGGGTTTTGTTGTATTGGGGTTGATGAACTTTCGCACAGTAAATCTGCAATAGCCTACAAATCCGAAAAAATGCAATTACGCGAAAGGGAGATGAGGGGGAGGGGGAAGCGAAAGTTGAAAAGGCATAATTTCGAATGAATAATTGCCTAGTTCGTATGATTGCATAGTAATTTTGAAGTTTTCAGTAAATGTGTGTGATGACAGCAAAATGAGTGAAACGAGTGACTGCTTCCAAATTGGATTTTGTGACTATTAGTCATTCCAGGTAAGAATGAAACTTACGTGTACGATGAAGCATAACAACAATCGGTCTTCTGTACACTTCTGCCACTTTCGAAAATTTTAGGGCCCACACCTCTATCAAGCAATGCAACAGCGATCTCAATCTAAAAGTAGTAACCAACACAATTGCCGGTTAAAAATGTGTTAGCTTTTAGGCTTAGTTTAAGATTTTTAGGTATAATTGTCAAATTTTAAGCCTAATTTTTACCTGCCGTTTTAATTTCGTAAGTAGCAGCAGCTAACGGAAATTTGGGTTCGAGAGTACGTTTATTATAATAATATAAGATTAAAGTCCCACGCGCAACGCGAGCTTTGTGAGGGTTCCCGTAAACTCCTTGCAAAGTGAACAGCAACAGCCGAGTTATCAAGAGTCGTGGCCTCCAAATCAAGTGGACGCCAGTTCGAATCCCGCCGCGGGAAAAAAATTGGATGAGTTACAAAGAAACAATTACCGTTACAGAAACTAAGCTAGTAGCCAATTTTTAGTAGATTTGGATTTTATAATGTTATTTAAGGGATGGTTACCCCTAAATTATCTTTTGCCCCAGAAATCATCAAAATAACTATACTTTAAACAACAACAACAAGCACAACACTATTATTAGTACTCTAATTTGCACTTTACCAGTGTACTACAATGTTAAAACCAACCAGCCTCTGCGAATAAAGCAAATAGAGGTCGAATTTTTCATATGAAATGAAGACAACGATGATGCCTACATCGATAAGCGCTAAGGAACCGTCATTATTCCTGCTCACTTGTCATTCTTAGCGGTTCACACAGTTGCCTCCATTGCTCTCATTTCATAGTCTCAGTTACACTTATACACGATATAGTCTCCACAATGACGATTACAAAATTCCAGAGATGCGTCGTCCATTTACGTTTTCTAGATCACTGCGTGAAAACGAACCATCGAGTCTTTGATAACAACGTAATAATAACAGGAATCAAGTATCCTCAGCCTCGTAGGTTAGCGAAACGCTATAGGAGGGATTATGAACCAGAGTAGGAAGGTCAATGCTGCCTCCATGATCTTTAGACGATGACTCTCCGCCTCCCCCCCCCCCCCTTCACTCTTGTCATATTAACCCAGAAAAACCAAGTTTGGAGCCCCCAGGATGTATTTGGAGCGAGAAATGGAGAAAGCTCCATCCCTAAGGCAAAATAATTGGACATGACTGCAAAGAGGCCAAGGTACTTCGCCGACACCTGTTGGGAAGGAAGCATGCAAACTGGAATGTCTTTTTTTTTCTTGTTGTATGTTCGTTTTTTTTTTTTTATAAATTGAACTACCTTCGCTTTTCTGTGTTGATTTCTTTATTTATACAATAGGAACAGCAAATTCCGATAGGAATATAAACGGGGCCAGACCAAGGAATTATTTAAGGGAAAACAATTCCCCTCACACAGGAATACACTCCCTCCCTCGTCTGTATACACGATATCTTTCGAACCCAGCAGCCGATGCATTTCAAACTTTCGGCATATATTCTTTGCCCCATTTGTTGAACTCAAACATCTTTAATCAAACAATAATAATTATCCAGGGAAATTAGTCAGAAATTGATGTACAACTTTATGAAATTGATGATAAACATTTTCAGTTAATCGTTCGAATCTGTTAATGCGGTTGGTCGCAGCTGCCAGTGGTACCCATACTCTCCAATTACTGAGTAGTTCCCCCCCCCTCCTCCACCCCGACCTCCTCCAAACAATTGATACAACTGTTATTTTTTATTGGTGGGGAGGCTTCCGGGGGGGGGGGGGTGCCCCTCTGAAGCGGAAGCAAGCTATAAATTTAGGGACTCTAAAATGAGCGATATCCCGCATTTAAAGATTAAAAACTAACCAAACAAAATATTTTGCAGGAAAAAAATTCTCTCTCTCCCATTGTACCTACCACCACTCTAAAATGCCAGTGACGAGCCGTTTCTGTGGCGGGTTTTCGCAACGACTCGCCTTCGCATTCTCTCAGCTAGAATTTAATCGCGCTGGCAAAGGTGTCGTTGCCGTGTTAACAGCATTACGTGGATTAGCTAAATCCGACATCGTGTGAGTAAAGGCTTGCAGTCTTATAATCCGTGATAATAAGATAAAGAACTCCTCTTGTCAAAACACTTTTCTCAGTCGCTTATGAACTTTCATTATTGACTGTTTCCGTTGCGATCCGGCAGAGCTAAAACCGCCGCCATGTTGGAATTTCCTATGATTTCTAGCTACGTTAATGCAAATGCGAGTTGTTGCGTAAAAGCGTCCTAAATAGTTGACGTTCTGAGAATGTTTGACAAATTTGTGATGTCCAAACGTTTACGCTGTTTTTTTTTTTTTTTGCTGATTTAGTCTCCATTGCAGGTATTACTCAAGCCGGTTTCTTAACCACAGTTAAATTCATTACGGAAAACGCAAAAATGTTACAAATTTAATAAGATGCTTTATTTACGACCTCTAATGAAAGGCTTCGTGTCAGCTGAAAGTTTATAGACGCTCGAGCATTTACACAAAATTCCCGTTACTTTTTAATGTTGGCCAAATGAGCTAACTAACTACCTGTCCTTGCAAGACTTTTTTGCTCGGTTCTAAAATGGTAGGTTGATACGATTTAGAAGGAATATGAAGGCCGATTAGAGGACAGACATCCATGAAGAATCTGTCTTCTACTGCTGAAGTCGAAGACATTCTGTTTATACATTCAGCCAGCCCATTAGAGCTTAGAAAGGGATGTGCGCAAGCGTTGATATGACTATCCAAATGTCAATGCCTTTCCT
>JAHWFP010206112.1:0-26581 GCA_023313725.1 Lithobius niger | reverse complement strand
TGCAACTTAGAAATGCAAATCATTTTAAATCTTCATTAAATGAATTGGCTCAGCGCAATTAACATGCGTGGTACTTTAACAATGTTTTAACAATGATTGTATGGTCCATTGTTTAAAAGTAGGACGATAAGTTGAAAATGCATTGATTTCAGTTGGCACTTATCACCACACTTTTAAACAATGGTTCATACGAACGCTGGCCTGATAAGTCGATCAGAGCAATAGTTTGTAACAATGAAAACAAAAAAAGTAGGGGTACAATAAAGATTAGTATTATCGGTAGATGATAAATAAACATGTTCAACCTAACAAAGGAATTATCAATTTTGAATCACTTAAAGTGATAAGAGCAATTGTTTAACAACCTTCCCTTTCCGAAACGATTATCTTCTTCAAATTATTCCAGATCGACAAACGATCCACGACATACAATACTCGTAAGTCATCAAGAAAGCATTGTACAGTTTAACTAAGTCTGTTGTGTGTTTTAGATTTATCATACTTACGAACTTACTTTTGATTTGTGAATGGCATATTTCAGAAATACGAGAGTACATATAATGGCTTTTATTGAGTTAGTTTGTTGTGCTGGTAAACCTGCTTAGGGATGGAAGTGTATCGATGAACTAATTTTCATAAAATATATCAAAACCCATTACTGGCTGATTAAGAGAACTCTAAAATAATTTAAATCCACTGAAAGTCAAGCTGAAACACGAGTGTTCCAAGTTCTGAGAGTCAGATTGAAGACAGAACTTAGTGGCTTACTTAAACTGCTACCCCTTCTTCCTACTGCTACTCCAATTAAATAGAAAGGATTTTTTAGTTGATGCCGGTGTGTAATTTAGGAATGCGATTTTTAAAAATTATCCAGGAATATTTTTGTAATAATTACTTTCTGCACAATTGGTGTTATCTATAAATTTACATGAAGAATTCGGCAAATTTGGTTTTTCATATGTATAACCCGTACACACGTAAAAGGCTTACAGTCAACCTCTTGACCAAATGATAGGCTTTAAGAACTATTCTGCTCACAACATAGTTCAATCATATAATGTGAATATTTGAAAATATCAGCAAAGATGTTTCCTGTGTCCAGTTAAGCTGAAAATGTAGTTCAGATTCAAGACCGAACGAGGCTGCCACTAGTGAACGACTGGGGGACGAAATATTTGTTGGCTGAGTAATTTCACTGATTCTCGCATTAAGTAACTAAGTAACTAAGTCGCACATTAATCTTGGTTTTGACACCTTGTTTCGTTCTTTCACGTGGATTTAAACTTGGGCGAAATACACCTTTAAATCGTTGTATATTGACAGGGTTTTACATAATTTTTTAGTACAGATCTAGCAAATTCTATTCCATTGTGCGAGATAAACATAAATAGCATACCGACGGGGGGGGGGGGTAATCTTTACATAGTGCTTTGTCAATAGCATTTGCAATAGCACTAATGACAGGAAAGAGTTAAATCCATTTTATGAGTATTTCAACAGCTGCCAACAAATTCGTATTTCCTTTGTAGCCACTCAGATTACGACCAGCAAAATCGACTGACAAGATATCACAAGGCAGAGGAACTTCAAGACTTTACTCTTATTACCCCAGGTGTATCGATTTCTTGCTTGTGCATTGACAAGTTCGACATTGTCTGTTGAAGTTGAAGAGCCATACCCAGCCAAGTGAACGTTTTTGAAAAAGGGGTACGGTACGATAGACCACAAAAAAATGACCCGCCGTATTGTCATTTTGTGCCGATAGGTCGACATTGTTCGCTTACAGGGACATGAATAACGAATTTGTTCGCATAGTTCTTCCTAATGAAGTTCCTACGTAACATCATGAATGAGTATGGTATTCTAGTCATTACGAGAGAAGCCTACCTTCTTGTTGATTAAACAGTATTTCACCATCTTTATCGTAGGGTCTTCATCTTGAGCATCAAGAACTCTGAAATTCACCACTTTCACTATTCAATATGACGGCGGAAATGGGAAGAGGCAATGTGATGTAGACTCGATAGAAATGTTACACTTGCCTAGCCAATACACTAGATGTACAGATGTATGACAAGATTTAGATTAGGGGTTTGAATAATATCTCTGTAATGTGTGGTGCAGTGGCAACCCGGACCACTGCACTGTGACTGAGGTTGGCGCTAATGACCAAGCTGTCGACGCGCCATTAAGCCTCATCCCCCCCCCCAATACACCAAAACAAACTCATAGCACTCAAATTCCATCATCTAGCAAGCTAAGTGACAGTTGGAATCTTTAGCATTCCTTAGTAAGGTAGTGCAAAAAAACAGATTGCGACAAAATCTTGCTCCCCGAGTTGTTTCCTAGCACAATCAACAATGTAAGTTTCACAAAATATTTCATTCTAGTTGGAGCATTCTAGTCCTTGCCCCTGACAATATATGCATTATAAAGTAAGCGCAAACATTACATAATAAAGGTAGTCTGTTATTTATTTTCTGCCCAAACTAAACAAAATATTTAATGACAGTTGTTTCACCATTTTCAAGAATTATTGGAACATACTCATACAGAAATACTTCGCATGTATTTGGTAGTTATGAAACACTTAACAGTACAAACATTAACTGGTTAAACACATCCTAGAATTCAATAATTTTTTGAGAATCTTTTGGCTGAAGTCTGGAATATGGTGGCGGTGTTACTCAACATCTTGTAAAAGTAATTGCTTCAGAATTCACCCATGACAATGCTGTGGACATAATCTTGAATCAGCACAACTGATTTTTCTGATGGGTCATTGACTACTAGCATGTCATACTAACTAGTCAGCATCCATATAATCAACACCTCCTTCCCACTGACTTGGGTGAGTGGTCAACTAGTCAGAGTAAGTTGGTGTCAGTATGTCTCGTTTACAAGAACACATGGGCCCTTCAGCTCTCAGCAACATTAGTAGTCTCTCATCCAGTGACAGAACACGTGCAATTGCACATTTGTTTAGTGTTATTGCCATCGGATCGGAATTGAACCAAAATTATCATATATGTAAGGATTGTGCTTCCAATCTAGTGATAGAAAATTCATCAATTTATTTCACAAAGTGATTCTTTGTGTATAGTAATATGCATTTAAGTACTTACTACAGTAAATAATTTTCTTGAAACAGTAAACAACCCACAGGAGGCGGTCATTTCAATGGGCCAATGCGTTAATTTGTTGAGCAGAATTGTAACCTAAAGATAAAATTCAGAAACTGATATTGGTTATGGCTTCGTAATAAATACAATAAAATGCAAGGAAGAAGCAATTTGCGCATCCGTTTTCCATTCCACAAAAGATTTTGATAATTACTTGTTACAATACCTGAAATTCCTCGCTCCTTAACAATGTACCATGTTTTACATTGAGTAGAAATTTACAGCCTCGTTTAGCCTATAAGGCAGATTAAACAAAAATATCTTTAGTTAGAATAAAACAAATAGTGAAAACAATATGTGCTTTGAAACATTGTTTTACCAAAACACTATATTAGTGAAGATTACAATAATTGTTTAAAAGGAAAACAAAAACCAATATTCATGGTTGAGAACACTGTAAGCCTAAAAAAAAGGGGTTCAACCTAGATTTTCGATTGTAGGTTTCTAGAAAATAAAAGCTCGTGTGAAACATTGTCTAGTCTCAAACGAAAGAACAATGAATCAGTGGAATAAGGCGAGATAAGTATAAGATATTGCATAAAGTCTGTTGGGGTCTACCAACAATGAGCTATTGACAGCCACGAGTAGCAGCTATCCATACGTGGATCGTTACCACGCATTGAAATTCCTATGTTTCGCAGTTTACCCGATCACTGTTTGATTCTTATTGTTGCTGTTGAGCTCAGCAATTGTTCTCATTGCTGAGACATTCTGAAGGGCATCTACGATGGAAGTAGAAATCTTAACTCGTTCTACTTTAGGAATTACCGTTGTTATTTATTTATTTTGGAGATTTAATCACAATAGGGTTTCTTCCCAACAAACAAAATAAAACCAAATTGAAAACAAATGACTACACACTTCAACCAAATTGTTGACGAAACACCCTGAATGGTGACAAAAGTCCAGCATGATATGCATGGCACTTTATCTACACGGAACTTCATCTGTGGTCGAAACAACACTAATAAGAATGGGACATTTTTTGGCGATAAAATGCAGCAGTCAAGTTGTCGATGTGTAATAAACCATCTTGGACCAGGATGATGTGTGGTAGCAAGTCATGTTCGTTCATTAAAACCAAGTATTGTATAATGAAAGCCATGCTGCAGCACACGTGTGAGTCAGAAGCAAGCACCTGTGTTGGATGGAAAGACCCTCACAGGCAAAAAAGGAGTCATCTCCGAGGAGACACCTTGGGGTTGAAACAGTGCGGCTCCAGTCAAGTTTGACATGGAAAGCAAAATATAGCTAGGGGTTGTGTTAATAGGCTGGTATAAGCGATTTTACACACTATTGGTAGAGCGATATCCTCGAAAATGTAGAGCACCTTTTGCTGCTTCGAACGTTTCCACACTCCTCTTAGATAACTCTATACAAAGTTTGCACAAAACTGTGTAAATCTCCCATTTGATGAAAAAGCCACGTTGTAACGATTTATCTACCGATATCCGCATCTCAGCCCTCTTGTAACAATGCAAGGATGCAGGAACACAACAATGAACTTAGTTCTCAACACTCGATTACAATGCAACGATGCAGGATACAACAATGAACGTGGGCTGTTCTCTGCACCAGCGCTGAGAACTAGTCCTCAGCACTCGATTATTTTTTTTAACGAAACCATTTTACACGTCCCATTGTATAAATTTAGTTTACTTTCTAAACGGAAAGTTATTTTTGACCATAATAAATACTGAAAACGGGCAATATCAGTAACATTTCAAGCATTAAAATTCATTACAATACGACACAGATTAGGAATATTTAAAGTTGCTCCATTAAATCTTTCTTCAGATCTGTACTTTTGGTGGTATATTTTTGTTTGCTTATGGAGATGGTTAGTTTACATGTAAAAGCAAACAAACAAACAAAAAAAAAGGTGCGGGTAGATTTTCTAAGGATTTTTTTTGGGAACGTGGTTTATTTTGGCCCAATCAGTGTTATGGATCATCGAAAAAGCCTTTGTTTAAACGTTTTTGATTTTGTTTTTATAGATTTTCTTCATGATTCTGTCTACCAAAAGAGTAAGAATGCAAAGAAAAAGGGCAATTTGGGGAGGGGGTGGCTTCAGCCCCAATTCACGGGCGCCCTTGCGCACCGACTTCCGACACAACCATCTCCACCATTATTTTACGTAATCTCTTTCGAAATATCTCCATCAATTGACAAATTAAACAAATACTCGAATACCAATCCGAAGCCATAATAGAACACTATCAAGCAAAAGAAAACGTTTTTACTTTCCGTCTTGTATTGTTGGACTACTCCGTGCACTTTATCATTATTGGAGTCGCGTGCTTCTTCATTGTCGGGTAGAGATGCGGACATCGGTAAATAAATAAGTTATCGCTTGCTTCTCTCGTGCAAAAAACTAACAATTGCTCGGGCATGCGGCCCTCGACATTGTTAGTTCTCAACACTAGAGAATCAGGCGATAACCTATACAACTATTCTACTTTCCTGACATTATTAATCTAAAAGAAAACCCACAAGGGTGAAAGCACCCGCCAAGTTTCAGCCAATCTAAGACATGATATCAGAGCCAAATAGGCTGCCACCAAGTTACTACATTAGTTGCCAAGCTAATCCCACCGAGTATTAGATCAAAGGTAAAATCAAAAACCTGACCATTGCTACTATCGGTAGCAATGGTCAATTTTTGGATTTAACTTGTGAGGTAATAGTCGGTGGGATTAGCTTGGCAACTAATGTAATAACTTGATGGCAGCCTTTTGGCTCTGATATCACGACTTTGATTGGCTGATACTTGGTGGGTTCTTTCACCCTTGTGGGTTTTGTTTTAGATAGCACTTCTTTTTTTTTTTGTGGCGTCTTATTTTTGCTACTGCCCATTTATCAACTTTCTGGCCAAATTTGGTCGAAAAATATTGAATACGAACGGAAATATTAATTTTTTTTTTAGTTTTGCTGCAGTGAATACTTCAATCATATAAATTAAAGCGTTTGCTGATTTCCATTCAAACCATGAACAATAAGTAGTGCAGACTGCGGATTTATTACGAGCTTAGTAGCCCGAAGCCATGCATGCATGCGAGTGCATTTTATCAACAATGTTGTGTTACCGATTATTTCTGGTAATCCGTTTGCATTGTTACTCGTTAACACTAATAACGAGTAACGCTTATTTTGATCACCGGTGGCGTTTTCCCAACATACAGAAAAATAGCATTACAAATGATTGCAATCTTTTTGGTTAATGCCTCCCCAAACGTCAAACCTTAAAAGGCACGTATTGGAGTTAAAAGAGTGCTGAATACCAAATTTCAATCGTATCTGTCGCATAATTTATTTTATATGAGTGGAATTAGTCAGTAGTCAGTATATAGTAGTCAGTGCTCAGCTGAAATCAACGATCTTCATGCACTTTTATCTCATTGATACAGTTTGTTCACATGATTGAAATACAATTATTGATTGTCAGGGCACAAAGACTGCCCATTTCCAACAATTTTCAAGCCGTTTCGCTGCAAAGGTATTTATCCTCTTCATCGTGAAATACGCTCAACTCTGGTTTCAGGTAAAGTACCAAAGATAGTGGTCATACAACAACAAATCAGGAGTTAAATAATGATCATTACAATGAAGTTACAATGAAGTGAGACAATTATTGAATTTGGCGAGCGGACCACTAGCGTGATCCTTGAAACGATGCGATATAAATCCCATACTCGCACGGTTGCAACAATTCTTAAAATCTTTTTTCCCCTGAAATTTAATCATTAATAAAATTAATTAATTGTAAAGTACTTTTATCTCTTCTAAAATCTATTTCTAATTATACAATATACTACATTGTATAATTAATTTTATAAAATACGAGGGCTTTTTTTATGAACAAATGTTGACGTTAAAAATGCTTAAAATACAAAATAAGCGTTGGCTTCCCTGGGCTCCCCCAGACTTCCTAGTTGTGAAACCGACGGGCAAAGGAATTTACTTGGGGGAGGGGGGTCGCAGAAAAAAATTACTTTTGGGAGAGGTTGAAGTTTGAAAAAGGTTGGGAACCACTGCTCTACAGTACCACGTCCCATCGCAACTCAATACTGCCACGGCTTATGTCTCACACAACACGTGGTATCCTACACATCCAGTTCTGTTGCCCACAAAAGATGATAAAAGAATATTAACAGGCGTTAACGATAGTTTCTTTTTCTATTAGTTGTAAAGCATTGTGCTAAATAGTTGTTTCTTTTGCATTCAATCATTTCTAGTGCCATAATAAAGTAATGAAGCAATTCGCAGTGCTTCATATATTTATTGAATGCGCTTCTTTTCATCGTTTCGTGCAGTGGTAGCTGAAGCTATGCAGCAATGGAATAGGTTACAACTAGGTTACAGAAACAAGAATTTCACTTCCCACAGACGAAAAATTTGATAATTAACTGCAATCACAGTTGTATTTTTATTATTATTGTGGAATTCACTGAAACACCAAAGCTTCAATGTAATGAAAAGACAGCTATAAAATTCCATTCCGCATGTTCGTTTCGACTGCCATTAAAGCTTTGATGGTCACGTTTTTTTTCAGGAATTTGAGCTATTGTTCGATCGCCTGAAGATATTTTGGGACTTTTTTGTCAGGATTGTTGGCAATTCTCAGTGTACTAATTTGGCGTAGTTCTATTGCTTTTTATCATCTAGTGACATATGTGTGACGTAGACATTTAGGAAACTGATGCAAGTCCTGCACCACTGCAATGAAAAGAAATGCAACGGAACTTACCTGATCAGTCATGTTATCAGCAGCCGAGCCAATGGTATAAATTCTTAAAATTGCAAGGAAGATTTCCCCTAGGCGGACTAGAACAAAGAGTTGTTTTGCTCCTACTATCAATCCATATAAATTGGTACAGAGTGAGGTAGTATGAACTGTTAAAGATGCAGTGATAAGAAAAGCAAAAACATCCTGAATGGCCATTGAGATTTTGTAGCATTCTTCGTAACGATATTGAATGGCAGAAAGACGTTCACCCTTCGACGAAATTGATGACGTTATCATTAGTTCGAGTTCATCAGCCATTGATGAAAAACATTCAGCACTTAAAGCAGCAACAACAGTAAAAGGAACTGCAGAAAAAATATCTACAATGTACATCAGAAAAAATTGCCCACTGAAAAGCCATTTTTCAAGAAAAGTAAGATTAGTATCGATGCCGATGAGTGCCACATACAAAGCGATTACAGTAAAGTTGAAAACAGTCTGGGCAAGTATTTTGAGTATGAATTGCCTTTTGTGTATTCTGTGACGATACAAAGTCTCCTGCTTGATAAGCAAGACAAGCAGATCCCAAAACATTTTCTCATATATATTATAGTAAATGATGACCACCAATATAAACAGTAAGAAAGTGAATATGTCCAATTGGATAATAATCTTGTCGAATACGTGCATTTCTGCAGTAGATGATTCGGGGTTGTTGATAATTAAATAAATAGTGGGAACAAAAAGACAAAATGTCACAAGAGCTATTTTGTAGATCCGTGAAAGAACATACTTTAGATTAAGACATCTGCGAGTATAATATTAATTTTGCAGCTGCCATGAAAGAAGGCCAAATAATTTTCCTAAGGTGATCAAAGGCCGACAATACTGATATGTAGAATAACTCGCAATGTGTTGAAAACTGAGGCCTTGTTGGTGAATAGTGTCTTTTACCACAAATCCCACAGAATTCATGGTACTTGCTTGAAAGAGACTTCCTGCCTTGCAACGTGTTCTATGATAGCAGTGCCCAGTGCAATGGTATAGGGAGTGGTTAAGCGTTGTAAACCCTAACTCCAGTGAAACATACTGATGTGATCAAGTCCCTCTGAAAGACAGTGATTGAAGCCTGATCTAGAAGAAGTTACGTGGGTTTGAATGATGTTAAAAAAAAAACAGGAATATGATGTCTGACTAGTGTTGCTCGACTGTAATTCCACCGTCTGAGTTCAAAATCTTACTTTCGTGCAGTATGTATCGAATGCATTCACAATATTACTACGGAACTGAACAATGTCTCGTTGCTACCTATTTAAAATGATGGATTAGCATAGTGCAGCAGAAAACAAACTTTAAAATGCATAGCAATTGAAAGTAGAAGTCTATTGATCGAGAGAGCATCAGAAGCAAACTTTTCAAATTCAGGTATCAAGTTCACCCAACCATTAAAATTCCTACAGCTGTGAATTCCCGTTTCTCCATAAGAGTAATGCCACTGACCGTTTGAGAATCAAGTGCTGATAAACATTGATGGTTACACATCGGTTAACTTTGACTCGCTTTTTGTTGCGTGCGAGATATGTTCGCGTGCAGTGTCCTTCTCCTTCCGGTAATTTCATGTAAGATGCTGACTTCGCTGTTAGAAACTTCGCTTACTAGGTGTCAAAATCTATTTTCCATTTTGATAAAAAAAATTAGCTGCTATCATCAATTTCTTCTAGAATCTTATAGTGGCAAGCTCATTATGTTGTTGACTAACGACATTAATGATTACTAATTTTTTCCCCAAGTGATGGGGCAGCTGTTTGTCGAGAACATGGTGTAGAATGAAACATATCAGCAGAAGGATGTTCCGGTAGCTTAAGGACATTCCGATTTATCATTCCCCTTTTCAAATTATGACACCAAAAAAATAATGGATCCGATCTACCCTTTCACGTCACTACGAACAATGCTTATTTAGGATGTAGAAGACGCAATTCCAACAATGTAGCATTG
Source organism: Lithobius niger (assembly GCA_023313725.1). Classification (NCBI taxonomy): domain Eukaryota; kingdom Metazoa; phylum Arthropoda; class Chilopoda; order Lithobiomorpha; family Lithobiidae; genus Lithobius; species Lithobius niger. The sequence goes on along the minus strand of JAHWFP010206112.1, from coordinate 16,675 downwards.
TTACCATTGCTGTTTTATTGAAAGGGTTGTCTGTTCTCATTAAAGAAGTCTTGTTTCTAAGCAATGTATAAAAAAAATTTTATAAAAAAAATACAGTTGAATAATTGAATTCTTGTCAAGCTCCTCACCAACTGTGGGGACCACGTAGTACAGACAAAAATTCAAATCAATTATCTGAGTCATGCCGTTTCTGTTTTTAATGCAAAAACCACTGAAACGTTGAATGCAAAATGCAAGACTGCTTTACTATAAAACCATTACCTTTAAATCAATGAAACAAGAAAAATACTAACACATTACGACTTATGGTTCGTTGTGGTTAGTTCCAGTGTGTCGTAATATTTTATTAGGGCTCCTTTATGCAACCACTCGTTTTTGTATTCTCGCAGCTACAAGCTAGAAATCACCTCAAATTCCAACATGGCGGCGGTTTTATGTCTGCCGCCTCGCAACGAAAATAGCAAATAACGTGAGTTCAGAAGTGTTTGGGAAAATTGTTTCGTCATGAAGAAATCTTTATATTATTGTCACGGATTATAAGACTGCAAGTATTCACTCAAACGATATCGGATTTAGCTAATCCATTTAGCGTTTTTATCATGGCAATGTACCTATGCCATCGCGATTGAGTTCTAGCTGCGAGAATGCAAAGGCGAGTCGTTGTGCAAACGCGCCCTTACATCGACTTTCGTTTCGCTGATTTTAGGAAGTAGATTGATTATAACATAGCCTTATAATCTGATATCAATGCTCTAGCGTTTTTTCATTAATATTGTTTATTTTGTAGTAAAAATTGTAATTTACTGTTATTATTTTGACACTGTACAGCTGTGCTATAACCATCAAATAGGTTTTTCAGATACAGTTTTGCCATCCATGGTAATAACACTCGTAATGCTTCAAACTGTCACACGAGATTTAACCGAATTGAAATAAGTAACTTGTTATTAGCGGGTCAAACTTCAGAGATTTGGAATTTAATCCTAATAAATATTAAAACTGCCACTAGTGTGTCTTTTTTTCGTAAGAATTTTTTTTCAGTAGTGACGAAAAATTCTCCCCTTTCTGTACTAGCAAAGTCTTTCTTCCTTTTTTTTCCTCCATTTCACTTCTTGGTTTATTTTTAGGATTTCCTGTGTTTTTATTTTATTTTTATTTGCTTTTCCTAATTTTTTGATTTTTTTTGTATGATTTCACTTGTTATGTTTATAGTGTTGTACAATTTTTATTTTCTTATTTTGCATTTGTGTTTTTTGGTATTTATTTATTGTTTTTCCGGGCTCCAAAAGACTTCATGTCTTCTTTTTGTGTCCATTCATTATTTAAAAACTGAAAAAAAAAACACATTTTATTTCATTTCATTTCAAGTACAACAATGATGTTAAAGGCAAGCACTAAATTAAAAACATTGTACAACTGAGCAAATCAAAACAATTATGGCCCATGAGTTCAGCATCGCAACCATTGTATCTTGTCCGACATGTTAATAGTGGCAACCAAAATCCCAGCAGTTCTTGACTGTATTTTTTCCTGTAGTTCTTTTTTTCCAATAAAGTTTTCAGGAATTACTTCAGCCCTGGCAGCAACTGAAGAATACCACCATCCTAAACAAGAATGTAGACTATTGGCTCAATACAACGGACAATTGACTTGACAGAATAAATTCCCATCAAGAATAAAAGAACAACAACAGTTTTATGATTCCTTTTAACTAATGAAAATTGTCTTTAAGGAGTATCTAAACAGTACTACTGTCGTGCTTCATACTTTTATAATCGCAGAGTATGTAGTGTATGAATGAATTCCACACTCTAGAAAAATTAAACAATTAATATCTACGTTTTTATTCCATACCTTTCAACCAAACTAAGCTATATAGAAGACAAGTACGGAATGTATTTTTTTTATCAAATCTTATACAATTCTTTGCAAGAGTAAAAGTAGGGAGCCACACATAAATTTGGCAACTGTTTACTTGTTTTGTTCAAGTTCTGCCACCGATTCAGAAAAAGAACTACTGAACTAACTGAATATTTGAAACATGATATAAGCCAGAAATTTCTGCCATCTTATACTCTGCATGAATTTAGCAACTGAAAACATGACGTCTTAATCAGCTAAACATTTTTAAATATTTATTTCACGTGTTTTCCTTCTGATAATAAGATTCATCTTACGTTTAATGGCATCTTAAATGAAAAAAGTCTGAAGTTCGGACGCATCTAAAACTGATGGTGTCTTAAATCTTTAAAGCACGGATTCATTGCATCTTAAATTAAGATGGTTTTACGATTTTCAGGAGGCTCATCAACCAAACAACTGAATTTCAGATTCATCTTACGAATTTTAAGATTTCATCTGATGAATTTTTTACAGTGTGGAAAAGCAAGAAGTTACGAGTGAATCATTGCACAATTCTGGGGCACACCGCATCCTCTAACAGCTGGGAAGGTATGTTCACATTTGGAAAACTATAAAAGTATTCCTACGTTGTCGGGCCTAGAATATAAAGCCGTAAATAGCCTTTTTTTTAGCTGTTTCGCCCAAGATAAGAGTGGTTTCTACAGCAGACCCACAACTAGAGTTGCTAGTTTACCAGGCCAACATGTGCCCCAAAGCAGATTGTATAACCAAAAACGCATTCATAATTCAAGATTACAAGCTTAGAAGTTCATGACCCTAGCATAGAGTATTTTTTAAACGACTCAGGTTCAAAACTTTCAGTGGTCTATCACTATCATAAGAAGATCGAATGCTCAAAAACTGTTCCTTCAGTTCAGATAAAAAAAAATCCTTGTATTAATATGGTCCTTTGCTGACGTAATCTTGGATTCGTGTCCGGCTGGTTTATGGTTATAATATTACCGGACTGATTCGTAGTTAAGGCTAGCCACATGCACTGTAAGGACTTGTGACCTCTAGGCACCATTTCCCGGCGTCCATTTATTTTTAATAGGGTCTACCCATCGTCTATAGCTTATCTTTAGTGAACAGGCTGTTAAATCTCTTAAAAATTATACGTACGAATGAATACATATTGATGTATTATCACCTTCAATAAACTATACCAGAGGCGTTTGCTATCGTGTTTCTGGTTATTCTTTCCTTACAGTGTAAACATAGAACTGATTAAGTCCTGGCTTCAAGAGTAATCGTTGGCTGAGATCAGCACTTTCTGATGCCAGTGGGAATGGTACCACGATCGGCATATTGGTCCTCGCCTGACACAAACAAGAGTAATTATCGATAACTGAATTACAAATTAAGGGCAGCTATTGGATGGGGTTTCCTTTAAATGGTGTCCTTATTTAATCTTTAATTTTTTAGACTGAATGTCGACTCAAAGGGAGACACAAACTGGCATTAATGAATCAAACTGATGACATCGTCTACAATATGTAAAAGGCCATACCGATACTGAATGTGACACCTGTAAGGGATTTGAAAACTGCACACAAAATCAAAACTCACGTGGGACTGCTGACCGATGGTTTTGGGTCTCCAAACCGGAAGTGCCACCTTACCTGCAGTCCTATATTATTTGTAGTACGGTATACTTTATGGTTTCGAATTAACAGCGTGCTATGATACACTTTACTACTAACTGTGGACGATTGGGCGATTAGCTGTATAGCTAAAGATGGTACAGAATTGAATTGGGAAAGGTCTGTGAAAAAGTGGACGAGTGGATATCGATAAAGACAATCTGGCAGTGAGTTGACGATAAACTGGTTTACAGGTTTGAAATTCCAATCAAGTAATTTCAGTCAAAACTAAGTCAATAAAGTAGGTTACTTTAAGAAGTTATGTGTTTATTTTCGCCACTAGTTTATTTGAAATTTAACATTTTGAAGGCAGGTAATGACAACAAATTTTAATTTCACAGGCATTTATATACGACGACAAAATTCACTACTTTTATGCAGGGTTTGAATTTATTCCGCAAAGAATTTAATTTCTGCTTTTTTGATTTACCATTTTTTCAGTAATTTAAAAGAATGCAAGTTGCGCCTAAGTTTGTTCCAAAACGATAGCCTTAATTTATGAAAACAAATTGCTTGATAGTCCAATATAATAATAATAATATACTTTCACCACTTTGAGTGGTAGAACTTCGGAAGGGCGGTGAGCCACTGACACCGAGCCTAAAGAATACAGAAAGAAACACGTAATTAGGTCAATGGGCGCCTCAGAAAGGGCAGAAGATTTTCAGCACTCAGCTTTCTTCGAAAGCCCTGCACAGTGGGCTGGTTTACGGTAAGTGGGCTAAGGGCATTCCAGACACGGACCACACGGACCGAGAAAAAATGTTTACGACAATCCAGGTGGGACCCCTGAGTGACAAGCTTCCAATTATGTCCTCTAGTATGTGGTTTACCTGTTGCCAGGTCAAAGAGAGAGGGATCGACGACTGTGAGTCCATGAAGAATCTTGTACGTAAGAATTAAGTCGAATCTAATTCTTCGAAGTTCGAGTAATTCAAGACCAGTGCTCTCTAGGCGCTGTTTGTATGATAAATCTCTAAGTCCCCGAATTCCCTTCGTGAATCGACGCTGAACAGATTCAATCAGGTCAATATCTCCAACCAAATAAGGGGACCAAACTGGGGTTGCTACTCCAGGAGTGGCCTAAGGAAAACTTTGAAGGCCCAAACCTTTGTATAAACATTTCCCGATGTGAAACATCTGTTAACAATAGCCGAACGTTGAAATGCCATAGCGCAAATTTTTCGGCAGTGAAGTGATGGTTTAAGGATAGGTGAAAACCACATCCCCAAGTCTCGAACCTCAGTAACCCAGTTGAGAGCGGTTTTGGTTTAAAGCGTAGATGTAGGTCCCATTTTGAGGGCCCACATGCCATGTTTCAGACCATCTAGCAACATTAGCAATTTCAAGTGCAAGGTCACTCGATCCCGAAGAAGAAAGAATTTCAGTGCCTATCTTTAAGTCATCAGCAAATTTAAAACCAAAGATATTACCAGTGTTGAGTTTCAAATCATTAAGATAAACTACGAAAAGTAGAGGGCCCAAAACGGAGCCCTGAGGGATGCCGCAAGGCACAGCAACACTGGAAGAAAGTGTATTGGCAACAACTACCTTTTGAGTCCGATTGTCTAAAAATGCGGAAATCCAACGAGCCAAATTTCCCACAATGCCATAAGTCGCGATCTTGACCAGAAGTTTTCGATGGATAACGGACTCAAACGCCTTCTTGAAGTCAAAATAAACCATATCTGAGGGAATACCGATATTAACATAGATGCTTCGTTTGTTTTGATGCCTATCGAAAAAAGCAGTTAAAATATAATGTCAGCACCAAACACTGTTTGCCTAGCCCGTAAAGCTCATTAATAATAAAACCGAACCATCGGGGAAGATGTAGCATGATGATAAAATGATAACGTAGCAAGCAAAAGTGATACAGTGGATCGTAGACTAGATTGTCAACTTATTGATGTATTGATTACATAACTTAGCCTGCCGTATGCACTTAAGAGATTGCCCATCTTTTAGTACAGGGCTCAGAGTGGCGTTGCCACTGCATCAGAAAGGAACAATGAAAACTGTAGCATATTACTACTTAATGTGATGAATAGAAAATTGTAATCGATAAAGAAAAACGCTGGGTGTTTACTCATTACATCGCAGCCGGAAGAAAGAACATAACAGGAAATGGTGCAGCAACAGGAAGATACCACCCGGATAATATAACCATCATTTTTTTTGCAGTAAATTTACAACCGCGTTTGGGAAAACACCATAATTTCATCGCCACAAAAGCAACTGCACACGCCACCTTCTACATAGTGTAGTCCAGCACGTCTACGAAGAAGATACGTACGGAGATTGTATTCTAGTTCATAATTGATCTCAACGTCAGAAAATGAATATTCAAGTACAACATGCAGAGTCTACAAGTCTCCACGGTCTATCAATATCAAAACAGCCAAGGATCTGCTCAGCCTCAATTAGTTGCAGAATATACAAACCAGTTATTGTTTTGGCCAAGATCTTTGGATTAATATCATGGAACTTCGATCTTCCAACATTCCGCCAACCCAAGCAAAAGATTCATTGTTTCACAATTGTGTCTCTATTGTACAAACTTTTAATACCACTTTTAATTTTGCGCCCTCTAATTTCGTTCTTTCAAAACTTCAGTACAGATCTAGCACATAAGAATACAACTGACAACATCATAATATTTATTTTTCACGTTGTTTGGCTTTTCTACGTCTTTTCTGTCCATATTTTTTGTTTTTTAAATGAGAAGAGGTTTTCTAAGCTCCTTGATCTCGTACGCAAAAGTGACGACTTGTTAAATGATGAAAGTCGCATAGCACAGATTCAGTTTAAGTTTGTTTGGTTACAGTGTATTTTTAATCTACTCAGTACAGCAGTATTAATCACTTTAACACTTTCATACCCACGGCAGGATTCAGGCAACAATGGCGCAATGCAATTTCTACTCTTTACTTCAATTATTTTTTTGGTTAGCGTTCACATGGCCGAGTTTTTCGTTGTTTCCTTTTTCACCATTGTTGTTAGTCTTTGTGCTGAGTACTTCTCTGCGCTAAACGTAGCACTATCACGATGCTTGTTGTCACCTTCTCCATTACTGCCACAATTAATTGAAATACACATCCGTTACAAGCAATTGTATACTCTGGCTGCAACTATTCAAGATACCTTTGCGTTTCTCGTAACAATGAACATAGCATTTCATGCAATTTCCTTTTGCTTAAATGCTTATAGGATCTTTTTTGTAACCGAGACCTTTCAAGCATCACTATTTCTCGCATCCAATGCAGCTGATATTCTGCTGGCAACAGTCAAATTGTTTACAAGTGCAGCAGCAGCTGATAACTTGACAAAACAGGTAAACTTATCATAGGTTAAAGAATAAATCACAATAAAAAGGGTTAGAGGCAGCAAACAGTAGGCATTATATACAAGTTGGGGCTAGTCAAGGTTCTGCTTGTGCTAAATTACTTTACAATTTTCAAAAGTAAATTGAAATAAATTTACTAGAAAATAATTCCCACTCTGAGTCAGTCACGAACAGGGGCACATCCAGTCATTCAGTCAGATAATAATAGCTTTTTATGAGCCAAGAGAGCAAAGCATGTGAAGTCGAATACTAAACTAATTTTGGGTACTGTCTGTCGGTTTGTGTGTTTGTCAGTTTGGGAAATGATAACATTAACAGTTTTGTTATAAGTTGATTCAAATTACACGACGAGGAAGGTTTGGTGCACGCAATTTTTGAGTTCAAATATAAAATTCCTATCTCAAACACTTTTGAAGATATTTGCGTTTTCCATTGGACGGTTAAGCCGATTTTTAGTAGCAGGTGTAAGGGAGCACTTTTTATATGCATAGTGGTCCCAAGCACTATATGAACAACATAAAACCATTTGCCGTAATACGGCAGAATAGTGAACGTTCTGTTAGTATGAAGAAGACAGAAAATAAAATGCAAACGGCAATAAAATACTATTTCGGCCGATTTTACACGTTTTGAAACAACGCGCCACTTCTTTGATCAATTAAACCCCCAATATCATGCATGGTGGCAAGCTATCCAGATGCACTTATAACGATCAGTGTTGGATTAGTTCGTGGAGCACATGGCTTAAAATCATGTAAGCATACTCTTGTTGCCAGAAATAGTGTGAATTAAATTGTATGTACTGTGCATTTCGTTCGGTCTAAGAATATTGTTATAATCAGAATTGAGTTATATGCCTAATTTCAAATATATACACTGATATGAGAATGAACGAAAAAATACTAAATGTGCTACGTGGAATGGAGATTAGGCTTCGTGCTCAGCGCAGAATAAACGTTGGTCACACTTTATAAATTATCAGGTGATAATCACAAAAGTACACACAGGATAAAAGTTAATTCAATTAACTAAGAAATCACAAGCCACTCGGTAAAGAACGACAGATTAATGCACATTGTTTTATCATAAGCCCAGCCTTTGATGCCATCTGTCTGCTACTTTTAACACAAAATGACAATTAATTGCATCACATCAATGTCTACCATCTTTGGTTTCGCACGACTTGTGTACTAGTAGTAGGGCAAGATATCTTCCTCGACTAGGTGCAGCCAATACAAATGCCGTGTGATGTCAGTACACAAGTCGTGTTAACTGAGATGTTGCACATAATGTACACAGTCAGTGCACATCATCAACAGAATGTAACGTGGGAGTTCTATCAGATGAGCCGCAAACCTGACTTTGTTAAAATAGAAATAGTTTATCATGTAAAATTGAGCCAATTCGCCCAAATCTGCAATCGTATACTAGAACTCAACCTTAGACTTTTGTGATAAATAATTTGCACGTGTAGGGTAAGAATGAAACAGTATCTTTTATTTTTATTTATCAAATTGTTGAGGGTGTAATGGTATGGTGCTGGCTTGGAACCATGGCTCACAAACCTGTAAGATACGCCCTTTACAGAATAAGGAAAGGTAGGTAGAGTATTGGACAATGAAATTTAGACAGTTTGGAAGGGGTAACTACAAGTCTACATCGTTTAATCATGCCTGGTTATGGGAAATTCTTAAATATTACGAAGTTAATAAATTCAATAAACGAATAATAATAACCGCAAATTAAATACAATACTGTGTCTGCTATTGCAACTGAAAAAATAAAATTTGTTGAAAACAGAATGAAGTCAGTCAATCATATAAATTGCAAATGTCTATTTATGGAATCTGGATAGGCCAAGTAAATGTGGTGGCTTATTCAGGGCCAGGGAAAAAGTATCATTATGCGTGACAAAACCTATCTGTAAAGTATTCAATTGACTTTAAAAGTATTACTCTATTTAGTTATAAATATCAATAGGGCAACAGTTTTAAAATTGATTTTGTTTTAAAAAGGATTTGAAAGTCAATTTTGCGGTTTTGTTTTTAAAAAATTCATTCAAGAATTTAGGAATAAAAAAAACCGTGGAAAGACAAGCCTTGGGAAAAAAAACAGGAAAAAAACAGCCAAAGGAAAGATTTCTGCAGAACGAAATCCCAGGGAAAAAGGAATGGACAAGCCAATGGAAAAAATATGCCATGAAAATAAAAAAAAATAAAAAAAAGTCGGAGATAACGACAGGAAAATAGTCGAAGGAAAACAATCCGAAGAAAAAACTGAGGAAAGAAAAAGCAGAAGGAAAAATCGGTTTCCTAGCGAAATTCTCACCTAACCTAGGTTTGTTAATATCTCTAATCCCGAACTGAAACCCGAACTACTGCACTGTGATTGAGGTTGAAACTAATGACCTAGTTGTCGACGCGCCATTAAGACTTAATCTCTCTCCCCCCCCTAATAAAAACAAAAAACAAAAAAACAAAAAACACTGAAGAAAACAGTAAACAGTTTCCTTTGGTGTTTTCCGTGGCTTTTATTTCGCGGCTTCGTGTTTCCATTGACTTTTTTCAGTCTTTGTTTTAGTCTAATCCACATTCGGAATTTCATTTTCTGGAAGTGTGTTGCCGGCAGTTGTGATTAGTAGAGGTATTACAATGTTTGCTCTTCCCGTGCAAAAGCTCCCCCCCCCCCCCCAATCCCCCTTCCTAAAGCGAAGTGCGATCTCAAAGTGTAGCGTCCGAGGGACCATGCTGATAAAAGAAGCTCCTGAGTTGAATACTTTCATCATTCAAAAAAGAAAGAGGTACGAAACGATCAGATACCGCGCTAGTTCTAACTATAAGTTGAATGAAGTAGAATTAAAGATCTATATTATTAAAAAACTGTATTCTGATCTGGTTGAACGAATACCGACCATGTTGCTGTTTTTGTGACCTTATATTCCGCCCCCCCCTCTCCATTAAGAGGTTGTCCCAGTCGTAGGCGTAGGGTTCAGAGTTAAAGTTTGGATCTGAACGTTTCACGACAATGGGGTCACAAAACATGGAACAATTCAACCTCGCGGAAAAAGTTTCCAATATCACCTTGCATGTGGCGAATTTGACTTTAACGATTGCAACTCCAACCCCCTTTTTTTTGGGGGGGGGTAGAATTGACCCCTGCCTCCCCTCCCCTTCTGCCCTTAGTGATTCCGACGCTGGTTCAGCCAATAATTAAAGGAAAAAGGAAAAAGCCCAATCTTTCCAGAATTTTCATTTGCAGCTTGCATTTTGTCGGTAAATATTAGTTCCCAAAGTAGTCATTAACACTATTTTCTTACACCCACGAAGGACAAAGTGCATTACGCCAATGTTTAAACCGCAACAAGCCTTATCCTATCCAGACAAATTACTAAAGCTCAGTCTCTATGTTTTTGGTTACTTCGAACGCCTCTACCCGCGTGCGAGAAGTGGACTCGTCATACTAAAGTGTCTAACGGCTAAAACGGAGTTCATGTCATCATTATTCGTCGTAACAGGTTATCATTCTCAAACCTGCAACATTAAATATGCATATTCGTCATTTCTGAAACCAAAACCTTAAAACAATCGAACTTCCGCAGCCATTCAATCCCTGGAGGAAGTAATCCATAAAGGAGAGTAGCTGAGAAGCCAAAATTTTTCTGTCAAAATTTCATTGTCCAAAACTGTACGTTGTATATGCTCAATATGCGTTCCTTTTTTTTTCTAGAAAAATATAATTGGAACTGAGCATACCTACCATACATGTTACCATACAGGTCATACGTTTGAAATTTGTCATGTTTTCTGCAGGCACCATGATGCCAAAACATAACACGCACTTTAATTAAAAAAGTATAAGTGTTACTATTTCGTTCTTACCCAACCGTGCACATTGTTAATTTTAATTTCCTACATTAAGTTCTAGTATGCAATTGCGAGCTTTGGCTGAATTTACTCTTTATTTTTGTGATTAAATTACAGCATTTTCGTCTTGCTCATGTTAGGTCAGTGATTTGTCTGATGCGTAATATTCCAGAAAAAAATGGGTTGCGTTAATTTGTATTTTTGTATTTTTGCACATGGTAGTTTCGTACGAATTTAAAACTAACTTTGAAATAAATTGTACACTGCATTAAAAATAATGCAAGTTACAATCTATTTCGTTTTAGCTATAAGGAATAGAACATTTCTTTGCATGCTCTTTGCTGCTGTTTAATTATCTAATTTTACTGTTCATAGGCACAATTTGGGAAACAATACTTAAGTAACGTTACAAGAATAGATCTATCACAGGAAGAAAAATTTCAGGTAAGTCATAAAGGCACTAAGAAATATAAGAATGTAATTTTTCCTTTGATTCATTTAACTTAAATTGCAGATAACAATGTTGATTGAAAATATAGGCCATTCTCCCATAGAAATGACATCCTCTTTCGGACTGTTTGATATTAACAGAAGAACATTTGCAACGGTATGTTTTATTTTACTATCATTATTTGGTCGTACTTCTATGCCCATTCTTTAGATCGTATTTTTCAATATATTGCAGATTATAAGTACAATTGCTACCTACCTCGTTATTTTAGCACAGTTTCGTGGAAGTGGAAATGAAGATCTTTTAAAACATAATGAGACATCAATAATAAAAAACTGATTAGTCTATAACATACAAGCAATTCCCAAATGATGAGAAATGTGTGGATTAAAAGTGATCGTCGAGTCCATCATTAAGAAGGGAGCAACATTTTGTATTAATTACATTAATTTTAAATACATCAAGAAGTGATTATTTCGTGATAGTGTTAATCGTTACAGTCATTGGAAAAGGGCAATAGAGTATGATGGAGCCATTTTGTGTGCTTCATCCTAACCTGGTTTGTGCAAAAATACCAGGCTTTTGTTTGTGAAAAGAAAAGCTAAACCTATCACTTGATATAGTCAAAACACAAACATTACATAAAGAAGTAATAATTTCCAGAACAAAGATTTACCTGAGATCTTGTTAAACAGCTGCAATGTACGTAAAATCAGTTGAAATGAATATCGAAGCCTGATGTTAGTAAATGAGAATTACCCAGAACCATTGCAAATGGTTAATTTTTAATAGCAGTTGACCAATGAACTCTAGACAGAGAGTTATTAATCACATTAGTGTTGATGCATTGCGTAACATCCGAGGAAATATTAATAATGAAAAACAATTTTCCACCCAACATCAAAATTTGGCTTTCGTCACTTTGCATTCTGAATATTGTAAGTGTTGCCATTAACTGTGTGTTATCTAAGCATATATCAGGAATGCCCCAACTTGACATTAAGCTAAATTTGGTATTATCTAACGGGAATGTCACTGGGTGCATGGTGAAGCACTGTTTATTACGACACGCATTGTCAGGTGGTGAAGCACTGTGTTTATTAGGAGATGCATTGTCGGGTGGTGAAGGACTGTGTTTATTGGGACATGCTTTATCGGGTGGTGAAGCACTGTATTTATTGGGACATGCTTTGTTGGGTGATGAATCGTGTTTTTTTGGGACATGCGTAGTCAGTTGGTGAAGCACTATGTTTATTGGGACATGCGTTGTCAGTTGGTGAAGCACTGTGTTTATTGGGGCATGCATTGTCAGGTGGTGAAGCACTGTGTTTATTGGAACATGCTTTGGCAGGTAGTGAAGCACTGTTTTGTGGGAAGTGCTGTTGTCGGGTGGTGGAGCACTGTGTTTTTATGGAACGTGCATTGTCAGTTGGTGATGAACTGTGTTTTTTGGGAAATGCGTTGTTACTTGGTGAAGCACTGTGTTTATTGGAACATGATTTGTCGGGTGGTAAAGCACTGTGGTTATTGGGACATGCGTTGTTGGGAGGTGAAGCACTGTGTCTATTGAGACATGCGTTGTCGGGTGCTAAAGCACTGTGTTTATTGGGACATGCGTTGTCAGGTGGTGAAGCACTGTGTTTATTGGGGTATGGGTCGTTGGGTGCTGAAGCACTGTGTTTATTGGGACATGCTTTGTCGGGTGGTGAAGCACTGTGTTTATTGGGACATGTGTTGTTGGGTGGTGAAGCACTGTGTTTATTGGAACATGCATTGTAGGGTGGTGCAGCACTGTGTGTATTAGGACATGCATTGTCGGGTGGTGAAGCACTGTGTTTATTGGGACATGCTTTGTCCGGTGGTGAAGCACAGTGTTTATTGGGACATGCTTTGTCAGGTGGTGAAGCACTGTGTTTATTGGGACATGCGTTGTTGGGTAGTGAAGCACTGTATTTATTAGGACACACGTTGTAAGGTGGTAAAGCACTGTCTTTATTGGGACATGTGTTGTCGGGTGGTGAAGCACTGTGTTTATTGGGCCATGCGTTGTCGGGTGGTGAAACACTGTGTTTATTGGGACATGCATTGCCAAGTTGTGAAGCACTGTGTTTATTTGAAGGTGCAGAGGTAATGGCGTAGTAGAGAAAGTGTTTATGGTGATTTTCGAATTCAAAGTGCTCTTGCGAACCCTCTTATAGCCTGAAATGGACATGCTTAGAATTTTCTGAAAGGTTGGTTTGGATTCTTTCCATCAATCCTAACTTGCAATTGTTCGACTTAGATAGGGATCGTCCAATGCCCATTTAAAGGTGAAGTGATAATGGCGTATTGGCAAAAGCCTATATTTAGTTTCGAATTTAAGTTCTGTTGCAAGCAATCTAATAGTGCGAAATGGACATGCTTAGAATATTCTGAAAGGTTGGAATCTTTTCTTTCCATCCATTCTAACAGAAATTGTTTGGCTTAGGTAGGAACCGTCCTACACCTGTTTAAAAGTGTAGCTGTAATTGGTGTGGCGGCAAGGTTAATTTCAAAGTGCCATCGTAAATGCTCATATTTGTATTTGTATCTAAGCTAAGCAACTTTGGTTAGGATTGATAAAGAAAATATTCCTACCTTTCAGAAAATCCTAAGCCTGTCAATTTCGGGGGTTTTAGAGGTCTTGCAGCAGTACTTTGAATTCCAAAACAACATGCTTTTACCGCTACTCCATTATCTCTTCAACTTTTAATAGGCATAGGGCACTTACTATCTACGTTAAACAATTTCGGTTAGGATTGATAGAAAGAATCAATCAATCCCCATCTTTTAGAAAAGCCTAAGTCCATTCCGGGCTGTCAGAGGGCTCGCAAGAGCACTTTGACTTCGAAAATCACTGTAACAAGTGAAAAAAGGGGCATTTGCGAGAATTAACGCTGATATACTTTAAATATGATTTTGGGGTTGAAAGGTTACGTATGAGATGTATGTCACCTTTCCTGTTTAGAATTGTGTGCTGAACTTTTTTTGCTTCACATTATGCTTTTGATTTGTTGACGTTAATGAGTTAGGTACAGCCAAAAAAAAATAGGGTTTTTTTAGGGGGAAAGGGCCGAATCACCTTTTAGGGGAGATTTTGAACTTGGTATCGTAGCTATTTTTTCCTGTTACCCTTCATCTGCATCCACACAAAATTTCATGCCTTTCACAGTAATTGAACAATTCGAAATGAAGCAAGCAGTCTGCATTAAAGACTGTCCTTGTGAGGATAGACAATAGATTAGTCCAAGAAAGAAAGAAAAGACAACTGCCCCGACTGGGACTCGAACCCATGACATCCCGTTTGCTAGCCGGGCGCTCTAACCACTGCACTACCAGGGTGGGTACTGGCTACAGGCTCCAGCCGAGCTAAGTAGCTGTTCAATCTTTCTCAGTGGTGACCTAAAGATTACAAACATACATACAAGGAGGGAAAGCAACATTGCTTCTTGGCCTCCACAGTAGAAATAATGCCAGTAGTAAATAAATGAGTTTTTGAACAATTCGACTGTCTAGTCACCCTACTACATCTATGAATGACATGTTACTTACACCCTTTTTCCATTGTACCGGAGGAAGCAATCGTCGTAGCCGGGGAATTTTTAGTATGTTTCACATTCCACTGGTAGCTACTTATGCGCCAGCTTTCAGATTTCTTTGAATTAATTCCATGTTTTAACCTAAAGTTACTGGGCTACATGACTCTTGCTGTATTAACAACTCGTGATGGTGGTGATCAGCCTTAAACACGCGTAAAATCTTTAGCATTTAAGTTATGGGCCTAGGATTTCTATTTTACTAATTTCCTCCAAATTATGTAATGCCTAATTTTGTTTTAAACAATCAATTGGCAATAATTGTTTAGCAACTACAGAACCTTTTACTAAGCTTTTAAATTTACGAATTGTCTTAATGTGCAATTGTAAACAAACCAGCAGGCTTTTTTTACTGGTCCAGTAAGAAGACCCTACTGGTCCAATAACTAGCCTAGGCTACTGGTCCAGCAAAAGCTACGTGTTGATATTGTAAGAAGAGCTATTAGGTCCAGCAATATTTATGACATTACTTTAGAAATCTTTTACTGAATGTAAAACATTGTACTCCTAAATGGTTCAGGGACGAATTACATGCTTAAGGAAACAAGTTAATGGGATGTGAATAAAATTTAGACTTGATTTTCCAAGGAATTCTTTTATAAGGTAATTTTCCGTATGATTTTTTTCAAAGTATTTGATTAAGTTTTAGTGTTGCTTTACTTCTATGACGATGTTTACAAACGATCACTGAAAATCAATGCAATAAAATAAAGATACACAGTCATTTTACTATGTATCGATCGTGCAGAAAAGAAAAAATTGAAAAACACCCGTGACACACCAAAACTGGGACTGGTCGTGCGTGTGCCAATATTGTGTGACTCAATTGTTCCACATGCTGTCGCTGGCTGCCAAAACTGCTCAAAAAAACTCAAAGAAAGCTGCAAACTTTTCGTTTTTATGCTCACCTCTAGTTAAAATTAGTATGCGGTGCTCTTTGAGATCTTTGCAAATTTTTTTTGTTTTACTTAAAGTGCCTTAACTCTACACACAAAGAACCTTTACAATTTTGAGATTTAGTTACAGATCATAGAGTACCAGTGGCGTGCACATGGTGTGGGGGGGGGGTAACTTTCAGAAAAAAATGCCCCTCTAGCCGTTTTCGTAAAAATATGCCCTATTTTGCTTTTCTGAACCATTGAAATGCTGTGCACTGCAGCCAGAGAAAGGACCTAGAGGCCTAAAAACCACAAGAAGAAGGCCTGTAGAAAAGCTGTAGAAAATGATAAAAAAAAAAGGTAAAAAAGAGCCTTTTACGTCAGAAAAATGGTCTCCACAAAAAAAACTTTAGCATGCCATTTTAATCTAGAAGGTCAGTGTGTGCATGCTATTGATTGATAAAGTATAAACAGGCACTGTTGAATTCAACAGGTTGTCTGTCATACAGTGAGATGGCAGTTCAAGGAAAAGAAGTGTGAAGATGCGAAGCAGGAAACGTGCAGTCGTCCCGCTTAGCTTGCTTTGGTCCTGCCATCCCAGTCACCAAATTACCCGGTACAAACTTACTGCACTCTCTGAACTTTTAAGTTGGAGTTACTGACCCAGCTGATTATAGTCTACTGTTGATTACCGGTCCAGGTAATTGCCGTTGACAGTGTCTACTGATTCAGTTGATAATATCCTGGAGGTATTTGTCCAGTAGGAAAAAAAATCCCGTAGGAGTTACTAGTTTACTTACCTACTTCACCAGTTGATGAACTATTCTGTACTGGAGGTACTCGTCCATTTGAACACATTCTACTGTAGGTTACTGGTCCAGTTAAAGATATCTATTAGTGGTATTGGTCAAGTTAAAAATATCTATTAGTGGTATTGGTCCAGTTGAAAATATCTTCTGGGAGTATTGGTCCAGTTAA
>JAHWFP010206111.1:0-11769 GCA_023313725.1 Lithobius niger | reverse complement strand
GGATTGTAAGTCGCCAAGGACTCCAGGGCACTCATGGAATCGCTAAAGATAATGAAATGCGTGCCCTGAAGGCCAAGGATCCATTCCACCGCCAAACCGAGAGCCAAAAGCTCTGCAGAAAACACAGAATAGCCTGATGGAAGGCGATGGGCAACCGTCACTCCCTTACAAACACAAGCACAAGCCACGCCAGCGTCTGACTTCGACCCATCAGTAAACAGCCGCTGATAACCGGCGTACTGAGAACACAGCCGCCGGAACTCCTGCAAGTACCTTGCTGGCAGAGTGGAACCCTTCGGGAGGGACGCCAGAGCGAAAATGAAAATGCCACTTGGGACAAGCCAAGGGGCCACTGGCATCCCCCCCAGCCTCAAGACGCTGGGCATATCAAAGGCTATCTCCTGACAGGACTGCTGGAGCCTATCGCGGAAATCACCCTTACCCACCCTGCGTCTACCGACTCGCAAGTCTGGCCCAAAAACCATGGACCAAGCAGGACTGGATTCCACAGCACGTAAACGCACAGCATACTGAATGGCCAGCTGCCGCCGACGAATGGCCAAAGGTGGCTCCGAGGCCTCAGCATACCACAGCTGACCACTGGAGAAGTTCGAAATGCCCCAGTCGCCACAGGTAGCTAAAGAGCCACAGTAAATAGAACAAGCACATGCAACTAAAAGCCAGAGAACAAATCACATGAATGTGCAGATAAGCAATAGAAAATAAATCTCAGGTAAAATGAAGGATATTAGAAACTACGATGTAGGAACTAAAGTAAAATGCAGTGAATAATAATAATAATAAGCACATTTACCACGGACGTGGAAGGGTGACAGAAGGGGGTGACCCACTAACACTGCTCCTAGATTATGAAGAGGTGATCAAAGCGGTAAATAATCATTGGGGCGCTTCAAATGCTTATCAAGGGGTTCCCTACGGAGAAGGCGGCGAAACCCGGCAAGGGAGGGAGACCCAACAGTCTCCTTGCTAAGGCCGTACCATATCGATATAACCCGGACAGTTCAAATGCGAATTGGGGTAGGTCAGTTTCCAGTCATGACCCCGGGTGCACATCAAGCGAGGTGCAAAATCAAAGAAAGGGAGATCAACCCTGACAAGACCCCGAAGAAACTTAAAGACCAAGATAAGATCGAACCAGAGTCGACGGAGCTCTAACAACTCCAGGCCAGTTCTGCACAGACGTTCACCATACTTGAGGTTTCTAAACCCTGGTAGACTTTTTGTCAAACGGCGCTGGACTTTCTCAACACGATCGATGTCGCCAAGCAAGCATGGGGACCAAACAGGAGTGGCATATTCTAGAATAGGACGCACGAATGCCTTAAACGCCCAGGCCTTAGTAGGGATGTCGCCGGAGATAAAACAACGATGTACAATGGCTGATCCTGAATAAGCTAGAGCGCAGATTTTCTTGCAATGAAGGGATGGTTTCAGGTTGCCGGAAAACCACACCCCAAGGGGGGGGGGGAGATGAGGCTTAATGGCGCGTCGACAGCTTGGTCATTAGCGCCAACCTCATTCACAGTGCAGTGGTCCGGGTTGCCACTGCACTACACATTACAGAGATATTATTCAAACCCCTAATCTAAATCTTGTCATACATCTGTACCTCCTGCAAAAATTGAAAAACACCGAACAGGAGGACAGACTTATCGCCCAATTGACGCACAATGTCTTGCGGAAGATGGAAACGACGACGAAAACCATAAAGATGGCAACAATCAACAAGGAAGTGCCGGACCGTAAGTGGCCGCCGACACCAATAACATTCAGGAGGGTCAACCCCCCGCAAAAGGAAACAGTGAGTAAGTCGAGTGTGACCAATGCGCAAACCGGCCAACACCACCTCCTCACGGCGACTGCGGCGACACGCCGAGTGCCATTCCTCAACAGTGCCTTTAATAGCTCGTAATTTATTGCCGTCCTGTCCATCCCACGAGGCTTGCCAAAAAGCATGTAACCTCTGACGCAGAGTTGGAAAAGCGTCCGAGGGAACAAGGCTGAGATCCCTTCCGAGAGGGCCAGAAAGGGCCCCTTTTGCTGCAGAATCCGCTTGCTCATTTCCACCTCTCCCAAGATGGCCCGGGATCCAGCAGAAAAGCACGGTTTTCCGCTGGCCAGGCAAGCGGGAAAGCAAAGCTTGGACACGTTGTGTCAAGGGGTTTCGAGGATTGTAAGTCGCCAAGGACTCCAGGGCACTCATGGAATCGCTAAAGATAATGAAATGCGTGCCCTGAAGGCCAAGGATCCATTCCACCGCCAAACCAAGAGCCAAAAGCTCTGCAGAAAACACAGAATAGCCTGATGGAAGGCGATGGGCAACCGCCCAAGGTCGCACATTTCATTGGCATAAGGAAGTGGTGACTGGTCCAGAAAATAAAGGTTACCACTGTTACTATTTCCAACATGAAAGGTGCAGCATTTTTTAACAGAAAGTGGAAGTTGCCAGATCTGTGACCAGTCAGCCACATGAAGAATCTGAGCTTCCAAAACAGGGGAGCATGAAGGGGGAGAGAATCTCCGCACCAATCTTTAAATCGTCAACAAATTTAAAACCATAGCAGTCATCAGAAGGAAATTGGAGATCATTGATGTAAACTAGGAAAAGAAGTGGACCCAAAACGGAACCCTGGGGGACCCCACAAGGGACCTGAACCCAGGAAGACGAAGATTTTCCAACAATCACTCTCTGGGTGCGGTTAGCCAAAAAGGCAGCTAGCCAAGCCTTGAGGTTTCAACAACCACAACCGTCGATCTTAAGAAGCAGTTTTCGATGTACAACTGACTCAAAGGCCTTTTTAAAATCGAAGTAGACAACGTCAGATGGAACCCCGACATCCAAGGCAGAAGTCCACCTATCAAGGACAGAAAGCAATTGGTGGGTAGTAGATCGTGGCGGGAGGAACCCAAACTGGTCCTGGGTGATGATACTGTTGTTTTCGAAGAAGGCAACCATAGTGTCTCTTATCAAAGACTCCATGTCTTTGCACGCGACACAAGTCAAGGCAATTGGCCTGTAATTAACAGAGTCGAAAGAGTGGCCCTTCTTAAAAACCGGAATAATATTTGCCGAACACCACTCTCGGGGAAGTTCGCCTTCAGTGTATGATCACTGGAAAAGCTTGCAGAGTGGGCAAGAAATCTCTCCAGCAACTTCACGGAAAAGGAAGGCGGAGAAGCCATCTGGGCCACAAGCTCTACTATTTTTTAGTTTTTTTAAAGCTTGAAAGACCAATATTGGAGTAAAGGAGCCTGCGGACACGAACGTGATCCAGTGGAATTCTGGCGACTAAGGATTGTCAAATTTCCATCGTCACTGATAATGTTTGAGGCAAAAGTATCACAGAAAAGCTGTGCTTTTTCTAGGCAGGCAAAGACGAAGAAATTTCCTGATTTAAGGGGAGGCAGTGTGCGTATTTTAGAATTTAATTTCCGATAGAGTATGAATAAAGAAGCCTGGTTTCCCTCCCGAATGGGTGTTGTCTCACGGTGCTTATGCCAGGATTCAATGGAGTCCGAATACTTTCTGCGTGCATCATTGTAAGTGCTGGTCGCTTCAGGGCTCTTGCTGCACTTGAGTCGATGCCAACACCACAGTTTTAAACGACCGAGCTTCGCAATGCGGTATGGTAAGAAACCTTTCCTCATGGCCCGAGTTCGAGGTTGGGCACGGCACAGCTCGATGTGTCCGGCCAGAACCTGTTGAAAACAAGACCAAGTTTGGTCAATAGAAGAATGGACTCTGAAGATGAGCTCGTCTCAATCGATGTGTGAGAGAGAACTCCTAAGAAGGTCAAAGTCAATGTTCCCCAGAATCGTCTTCGAAGTTGAGAGTGAAATTTCCTCAGTTCCAGAAAAGGACAAGTTAACTGAGAAGCATACCATACAGTGGTCACTGCCCCCGAAATGCGGGCCCACCCAAGGATCAAAGACAAGACGCTCGTCATCCGAGAAAATTAGGTCCAGGATATTGTTTCCCCGAGTAGGTCGGTCGACCATTTGGGAAAAGCCAAGTGGTGACAGTAAGTCCAGAAAGTAGTCATGGTAGCGATCACCAGCACGAAGATGGTTCCAGTCAACAGTAGACAAATTAAGGTCACCGAGAACAATGTTAGAATGTGTAGGATTAACTGCATCAACAATAAATTCACACATGTTTAGGATTTCACCATCCAGAAAGCCATTACGGAGATAACCTAAAATAACGGTAATGTGGAACGAGGGCAAAGAAACGGCTAAACATTCCGTATTTAAAGATGATTTCACAAAGACAAGTGGGATCTCCACCCGATGCAAGATAAGAAGCCCCCCACCTCGGTCACCCCTATCACGTCGCAAAAGAGAGTAAGAGTGCAAATCGGCAAGCATAGCATCGGTAATTTTGTCAGTGAGCCACGATTCAACCACAAAAATCAAATCAAAACCCTTTTGGCAAACAAGATCGCGGAAGCAGCCCAGGTTTCGAACAACACTACGTGTGTTAAAAGAGTACACAAAAGATATGATCTGGTAGGGGACAGACTGGAGGTTAAGGTGGGCATATCTCCAGTTACATAAGATGGTTTTCCACATGTCGGTGCAATGTGAAGAGCTCAAGCTGTAGTCTGGCTTTTCCCCTAGCAGTAAGGTGGGTCAAGTCACGAGCCATAAGAGTATGATCACTCCAAATGAACTTTTCGGTTGAGACAAAGGAAAAGTTTTGTTCAACACAAAGTTTGCGGAGAAGTGAATTTGTGTGCACAATCTTCTTGTCCACATTGATATCCTGTCTAGCAATTTTGGGTAACAAACCAATGATGGTGACTCGAGCCTTAGGTACTCTGGTACGAATAGAGGTAATGAAGTGATGGATTGCAAAAACGATCCGATTTGGGGAATCACTGACAATGTCGTTTGAGCCTACACAAATAACAAACGATTCTGGGGATGACTGTCTTCAAGCACGAGTTGGAGTTTGGAACAAAGATCTTTGGCTTTAAGTCTAGGGAAAGTATACGTTCTGGATTTCGGGTGACACCCTCCTCAAAGGTTCCGGACATAAGAGTCCCCAACAATTACAGTGTGCTCGGTCCACTCAGTGGTCGCCCTGTTGGTCCCTCTGTCTTGGGTGCATTTTCCAGAATAGGTAGGCCATTTCGTCCAGAATCTCCAGTAAGATTGGTCTCCTCATTGGTAAAGTCGACGTTTTTATTTCTGTTTTGGACCTCGCAGACAGCATCTAGGATTGGCCAGGAGAATGAAGGATTTCTAGTCGAGGTGTGTGGATTACCCACACTAGTGTTAATAGGCAGTACTGAATCAGTCTTTTTCTTGGTGTGACGGTCCTACCGCGTCTAACTGTAGCATTTCTGTGGAGAGTGGCTAGTTCTGGTGAAGGGCGGTCCCTTCGTGTTTAGTGGATGTCTCGGAAGTATTAATATGATCAGAAAGGATCTCCAGGACTCCAACTTCGGAAGATTTCAGCCTAACTAAAAGATCTGCACACCCACTGTTAGCTTCAGCTTCCATCACAAGGTAGATCTTCGGCCACAGATTTCACTTTTGTGACACCACTGTCTAATTGATGGGTAAGGTCAGTGAACCTGGCATTGATTTTGTCAAGGAGATCAACGGTAAACTGCTCAAGTAGTGTACTCTGTTTCTCGAAGAAATTGGAGGTCCACTGTTCAAACAAAGTCTTAAAAGTGTGAAAACGGGTGTCCAGTTCCTTAGTAATACGTGGAATATTATCAGACATTTTGGTGTTTATGTCCTAAAGATCAATATCCTTTTCAAGTCTATATTCATCAAGTCTGTTTAAAAGCTTCGTTGAAAGATCATAAAGAACCGGGAGATCAGTGTCTCCGTCGACGCAGCGATCGTCTGAAACTCTGAGCTTTGATGAATCTTTGATGCGACCTCTGCTTTGAGTAGTTTACATGGTCCATAGATCCAAACATAGCATGCGTGGCATGCTTACAGAAATTGCTACAGATCAGTAAAAGCACTGTGCAATCAAGGAACACTGCGTAAGTTTTATTGAAGATATTTTTTGCTTAGGACGGAAGAATGGAAGGATATGCTAGGAAAGTCAATCGAACTAGTTGGTTATTGCACCCCATACTTAAACAGATCTGGGCTTAATTTAGTCCAACAATAACCCCACGGGGAGACCCTGACCACGATCTTGTAATTTCTGGCATGATCCTGTTAGTCCGAACAGAAATGTCAATATCCTCTAAGATGAGCAAGATCTTACACATGCAAAAGACCACCAGAAAAAAATGCAGGGGAATGAGCAAAAAGTAAAGACTATACTCACAGGCAAAAACATAAGGCGAGCAAACTACAAGAAGACAACTGAAAAAACGTGTCCCCCTGGATATTTTTGTACAATGTACCAATGGAGGTTCTCATTGTTTGCTCCGTCTGTCTGTCTATCTTTGTCTCCACGATAACTATTGGCCGCATCTTGGCTTGGTTGGTGTGGGTTTCCCACCTGAGAATTGTAATTCTTGTGTATTTGTGACCAAGACACTAAAAATAAAGGTGTTGAAAATTATTGCTGATGTGTTGTATGCCTTTCGAGCTTTTTGCCCTGTCAGAGGGCGTCCACCTTCGCTGCATTAAATCGTTCACTGTGTTACATCATCATCAGTTATCTCCGTGTACTACTATGATTGGCTGATACAGAGATGCTTCATCGATGCTTCATTCAAAGAAAACATTTTTTGTTTTACGAGCATAGTAACATATTGGATAGACTTTAAAATATAACAGTCGAATGTCAACAAATGGCTTCAACACATTCACATAAATCATTCACTGTATATCTAAACATCATATTTTATCTCCGTGTACTGCTATGATGGCTGATATACAGGTGCTTCATTGATTTTTTAAAGAAAACATTTATTGCTTTACGGGCATATTATCATATTGTATTCACTTTAAAATATAACCGCCGAATGTCAACAAATGGCTTCAACACATTCACATAAATCATGCAGTGTGTGGCTGTACATAATCCATTTTCTCCATTTACTACCATGTTTGGGTGAAATACGGATGATTTATTTGATCAAGAAAGTGCTTTTTAACTGGTTATGGTTTAATGATTTTTTGGTGGTGCGTGTTGAATCTTGCCAGTAAGTAACGTTACAAACTTGAAAACAACATAGTCAACATCATGTAAGAAAACCGTGGTATTTTTGGTTTACACTTAACTGCAAAGGTAAGCTCGATAATTTATGTATTAACTTGTACAAATTTGGTAGTCATAAAGTTTTGTTTCAAAGTTATATAAAGTGAAAGCAATATACAACTCAATTATTTTTCTTTGTTACTTTTGCCACCCAACTGCACGTCAGACCACTTAGTTATGTGATGATAAAACAAGTCAATGCCACAATTAAGTGGGTTGTAAATGGTGCAAAGCAACTGGAGAGGCAGGGGCTACACTCCAGAGGCAGGAGAACACCTTTAAAAAATATTACTACAAAATAGGCTATAATCATAACCAGAAAATGGTGTATGCATTAGTAAAATTCTGTATTCAGATACACAACCTCCCAGTATCCCACCGTTACGACTACGAACCTTGTTTTGGCGAATCACTCAGGCTCACTACCAACATTCCTAAATGGTAGGAAGAAAAGATGGATTGATATCACTCTCTACAAAGGCACATAGATCACAACTGCGTAGTGGATGACAGCGAGACCTTTAGCAACCATGCAAAAAGTTCATGTACAGCTATCTCCACAAGCAGTACGACTACTTTCCACGTGTAACATGTCAATTTTGAGCAATTTTGCAGAGCTTTGAAAGATCAACTACCTATCTTCGAAGCCCTCTTCCTAGACAACCAGAAGAAGTAGAAGCTGCAGCAAAGGCCTTCCAATCCATTGCCGTCAGAGCTTGTGAAAGTGCAATTCCGTCAGTGACAAGACGACCTAGTAAGCCTTGGTGGAACAGAGTTTTGCATTTAGAAAAGAGAGCCTTGAAACGAGCAAGAAGGATTTTCCAACGAACCTGGGGCACAGAGGGGGTACTCCTCGAATACTATACCAAACACTTTGTAGTGTCTATAACAAGACCATTTGAGAAGCAAAAGTAAAAATTGTGCAAGTAGAGACTACTTTTTTTTTGGTTATGATCAGCAAAAACATTCGTACCGCGTGTACGACACTGAAAATAAAAAAGTTATAGTAAACCGGAGTGTGTTGTGTCAAGAAGAGACACTTCGTTCAACAAACCAAACTGAAAATAAAACTAACCGAAAATACAGGAAGGAAAAGCCAATAGCTCAAGATGGGTTAAATAAATACGGATGCAAACCTATTTTACGATGGCTTTTGGACTTAAATGTCAGACTGCCTGAACAGGGAATCGAACCCACGACTTTTGAAATCAAAGGCCTAGTCCTACCGCTGAGCCATACCTCGGCCTTTGATTTCAATGGTCGTGGGTTCGATTGCCCGCTCAGGCAGTCTTACATATAAGTCCAAAAGGCAACGTAAATAGGTTTGCATCCATATTTATTTAACCTAAAATACGGTGTGTATTTGGACAGTTTGCTGGAAGATTTGTCCACCTCGTCGAAGATTACAGGAATAGGAGAAAAGGAGATAACACGTACAGGTCGGTTGCAGGTGCATGGCAAGTTGTAACAAGGCCCCAGCAATTCAGTCACCACTGAAGTCAAGACTGCCGACTCCAATCATTGCTCGAATGAGAGCTCGCGCACAAGGTTATCAACTTCAGCAATATCGACTAGCACCAAACCACAGACTCTAAGGTCAACTGTGCCAGGACAGAGAATTACAACAGAGACTCCTATAGAACAGTAGGAGGTACTGTCGATATGGCAGCTATATCCTTCTTCCCACCCCGCTAATGACAATTTAGCAACTGCAAACCGGAAGTGGCATCATTTTGCAAGATGGCGGTGTACAAGTAAATCGGAAGTGTGGCCATTTTCCAAGATAGGAGCACACGAGTAAACCCGAAGTGCCTGCCTTCACCAAGATGGCAGCGACAATGTGAGTGCCCTTTTTCCAAGATGGCCCACCATCTTAGTTCAAGGTCATCAGAGTAGGTTTCTTGCTACTTAATAGTGTCTTAATGCTACATCCAAATACGAATTCGTGATACGGGAGTTACTCTTACATTGGAGGTCACGTCATATCATCCTGAAAGTCACGTGTCCGTAATCGGAAGTGACATTATACCGGAATCACGTGACCGGAACCAGAAGTGACATCAATTAAGGATCATACAAATGCTTCATGAGCTTTCACATTGTGAGAACTCTAGAATTCACCGAACTGTGAAAATTACTAATTAACAACAGTAGGGGGTCCCCAAAAACTGGAAGGTCCAAAAATCGTAAGGGTACCAGCAAATGCCTTATGAGCTTGCTAGAATTTTTTCGAAAGTTTCGGAGGGTGAAAATTACGAAGAACTAGCATTTTGGGGTTCTCAAAACTTGAGAGGTAGTGCAATGCTTTTTGAGCTTTCATATTACGATAATGACGAATTTTTACCTGCACACCTGAAAATGACGAATTAGCAACGTTAGAGAGAGAGTCTCATAGGTAAAAATGCTGTAGGAGGTTTTACTTTCACAAATGCTATTATAAGCTTTCACATTACGAAAATGAGGAATTGTCCACATTAAGGGGGTTTCAGGAGTGCAAATATGAGCTTTAACATTATGAGAATGACGATTCGTCACATTAAAGGGATCTTAAGAGTGCAAATGCTATTATGAGCCTTCACATTATGAGAATGACGGATTGTCAACATTAAAGGGGTCTCAGGAGTTCAGGAGGACCGTACTCTTAACATTTAACGTTTTATTTATTTTAACTAATAGTAAAAAGTTTGTTCATTCTTGACAGGCCGCCCTCTTCTCACTGCTGTTGACTATGCTCCGTCACTAAATCACGTTTCGACGTAGGTTTTAAAT
This sequence comes from Lithobius niger, assembly GCA_023313725.1. Classification (NCBI taxonomy): domain Eukaryota; kingdom Metazoa; phylum Arthropoda; class Chilopoda; order Lithobiomorpha; family Lithobiidae; genus Lithobius; species Lithobius niger. Next base: position 1,796 of record JAHWFP010206111.1, on the reverse strand, counting down.
TACATATCGATGCAGTTCTCAGTTTCTGTCTATTTATGTTGAAAATATAAATTCTTCCAAATGTGGTTTTCGAGGGATATCCAAACCTTATTACCATGTAGAAAGACACTCTTTGGATTTGAGTGGAAAGTAACCACCCTGGAGGAAGGAGACTTAGGGGAAATTAATTTAGGGAGGTGGAATTATTATTGGTGCAAATTAAACCAAATAAACCAATTTAATATTTTCGGAGGAAGATCGTGGATGGAGGGACCAATTTAAATAAACTGAGAATTTTAATAAACTGGACAAAGGATGTTTCCAAGGAACGTATAACATTGTAAATCTGTTGCACAGCAACGCCCATTACATCCTTATAATCGCCACCAGACCTTGAAACCTGCACAAATCACCCTGTTCACAAAGACCTTTCACATTAAAGTGACACTGCTGAACAGAAATAGCCGTTCCTCTCATATAATCCCCACCAGATCTTGAAACTTACAGAAATTACCCTATTCCCTCAGGCTGTTCTCGTAAAAGAGGCACTTATCGTACTGCATTGTAATGCTACTGTACATAAACAGCTGTTACTGTAGTGGTGAAATATGATATTGAGCCAGTCACCCCAGATCGGATTGACTTTTGATCTTTAACCTTCATCCTGTCTTGCCTTTAAACCGGTTTGACCTTGACCCAATTTGACTTTTTTGTGTCATTATGCTATCCCAGTCGTAAAGTTAGTATTGAGCCATCCACCCCTTCATTAAACCAGGTCAAATTCAAGGTCAAAATTCACTTGCGTCTAGGTCGCTGGTCAAACGAAATTAACTTCATTTTAGCCTCCAGTTATATCTATCTGAAGGAGGGTATGACAATGGTTTTAGTTACCTTTTAAGCCTAATGCTACTACAGTTGTAAAATGCATATTGAGCCAGCCCAAGCCATCCCAGTGTTAAACTGGTTCTAGCTCTTAGGCCAAAGGGTCACGGTCAAAGGTCAAACCGAGACAACGTCTTTTAATCCCGCATTTCTGGTGCCTCCAATTTCCGGTTTCGACTGTATGGAGTAGGGTGGGGAGGGCATTTTGCTTTCTTATTCTACATCAAGATGAAAGGTACATTGCACCGGAAGTGAAGTCAATGCCCCTTGTTTTTTGCTGATGGAAGTGATTTCGTCTTTTAAACTGTAATATTGTTACTACAACTTCAAACGTCATAACTCCAACAACCCCATTCCCTGTATGACTTTTTCGACCAGGTTAAGGGATTTAGGACACATAGACACCGGACTCATAGGCACCCGAATTTAGGCACCCGGACAAATAGGCACCCGGACATATAGACACCAGACAAATAGGCACCAAGTTTTTTTTATTTAATTTTTGATTGGGATAAATCGCCCTCAACTTATGTATCGTTTGTTTTAAATCTGGGACACTTAGTCGTGTGGACCGTTGGGGGAGTTTTTGCATTTTCCCCGAAATTTTTGTTTGGTGAATTAACGTTCCAAATTATGCTGCCTCGCTCGCGCTTCCGCGCTCGCTGCAGCTTGCACATAGCATCAGAAATGCTATCGTTTGTTTTATATCTGGGACACTTAGTAGTGTGAACCGTTGGGGGAGGTTTTGCATTTCTTCCTGAAGTTTTTTGTGATTAAGCAATGTTCCAAATTACGCTGCCTCACTCGCGCTGCTGCACTTGCTGCGACTAACACATAAAATCAGAAATACTAGTGTAATAAAGATGCCAACAATCTTTAGCAACTTTGAACGCTACGTACATGTTATAGCAAACTTTTTTCTCCCCCACCCCCCC
>JAHWFP010206095.1:8897-21485 GCA_023313725.1 Lithobius niger | reverse complement strand
TGAGCGAAATATACGAGCTGGGAGCCGAAAATAAAATAGTAATTAATGTTAATTAAAACGATTGGAACTACTAGTTAAAAGACTTGTGTTAAGGAATTAAACAGCTGCTAACAGTTGTTAATTTTTGTTAATGAATGTTCCTACCAGACGAACAGGCCCTTAATCAAAACGTGAACAGGCGCTTCAGCTGATTTATTTTTGGCTTTCATCCCGTTCGTTGAGTAAATAAACTGTAAAAAAATACTGGTTGAAAATGTTAAAGGGATCTTTTAAGATTTGCGGTGTAAAGAATTAAATAATTGTTGGATATCCCTCTGCTGCAAAATGAACGGATTTTTCTCCGTTAAATGCGCCTGCGAAACAAATAGCCTTTAAAACCAAAAACGCGAATAGGCAGAGAATTTGTTGGCTTGTTATTGCTAGTGCCTGTTCAGTCCAGATCGCGGAAGCATTAAGGAATTTTTGTAGTGTCCTTTTCATTCATCAAGTAAACACGTGCTTACATTTAATAACCTACAAACGCAAGACTAAAAAGTGGAAACTAATAGTTTTCAGACGGTATTGATCACCTTCATTGATATTATGGCTAAGCCGTTGTGTATAAAACGTTTGAGTAACGTGTAAAATGGACAATTTAACACCATCAGCTGTGACAAAATGGCATAATTAAGTGCACCTTTACGCAACCACTCGCATTTGCATTCTCGCAGCTAGAAACTAGAAATCACCTCAAATTACAACATGGCGGCGGTTTTATGTCTACCGCCCTGCAACGAAAACACCAAATAACGTGAGTTCAGAAGCGTTTGGGAAAATTGTTTCGTCATGAGGAATTCTTTATATTATTGGCACGGATTATAAGACTGTAAGTATTTACTCAAACGATGTCGGATTTAGCTAATCCATTTAGCGTTGTTGCCATGGCAATGTCACCTTTGCCATCGCGATTAAATTCTAGCTGCGAGACTGCAAAGGCGAGTCGCTGCGTAAACGCGCCCTAACTCTGAAGTATCGTGTTTGTGGTAGATTTGTTATGAAAAATAGTTGTTCTCTAGTTTTGGTTGTCTTTTGAAGGGTTTGAGAAGATATTTTAGCCTGTTTTTACTTTTTCGTAAATGCAAATGTAGGGTTTCCATGAATCAGGTAGCTGACTAAATTTTCCAATAATTTTGTTGTTGAATTAAGCTAACTGGTTTCGCTTTTCGCAAATGCGTAAAGGGACTGACAATGAATTTTCTGCTGCACTTGTGAACGCGTAATAAAATTTTCAAATATGATAAAAAGCACACCAAACTACACAACCTAAAGTAATGAGTTCCCAACTCAAAACAATTCAAAAGTTACCGGGCTAAATAAAAAGAAATTCCAGGCAATAAAAAGAAATTCGTATCGTTCAGGTTCACTTTCGATTTTGAACAGTACGTGTATAATATTTTTCACAATTTAAGGTGGTATTTACTTTTTTTTTTCATTTAATTTAAGGTGGCCATCGCTTCACGTGAACATAGAAAGATTCACCATTGGTGGTGGAAAATCGCCCGTAATTATGAGTGAAACTCTGATTACCGTGCAATAATATTCTCCAGTCAGTCCAGATCTTCTTTATCGAAGAATAGTTTTTGAACGAGAATGTCACCAGCTTGGTGAGTCCTTGCTTTTTGAAAGTTAGTTATCTATCGATATGAAACTTTGCGTGTTTTTTCGAAATCTGCTAGAGCCGTGATCTGCGACCAGCCGTGATCCATATTTCAATCTAATATACCAAAAGAGATGAAAACCACTAAAGTTTGACTCCTGCGAAAGATAAGAAAGTTTTGGTTTTCCCGTCGCATGTAAACGAGTTCGAACAATCTCCGCTCTGCTAACAGTGGTGTCGCTGCATTCCATACATGATCCATAACGCTCTTACTTTTATGTTGAGACAAAACTGAAGGAAAGCGACAAGTAAAATCGCATAAATAATGTTAAAATGCTACTGGTATAATGAAACTTAAATATAGATTGAAACGGATTTTATAATCAAATCGACAGTAACGGCGCTACAACGCAAGGACCTTATCTTTTAAGAGTTGTTAAACAGGGTGGGCTATACACACAAAAGTTGTGGTTAAGATTGAAAGCGTCATCTTTGGGGAAAAGGTTGGTGGAATAGCATAGGATGAGACACCGCTCACACATTTTGCTCAATACGGAAAACGAAGTATTGCTAGTTACTATTCAACATGCGTGTTGGCAAGATTTTGACATATTTTATCGTTTTTTTATCTTCTAAATTATGGTCATAACCATAATGTCAAAAAAAAACCTTTTTGATACAGTTTTAACTTGTCAAAAATTGTTCTATTTCATTTTAGCAACAAACAAAAAAACAAAAAAAATTATAACGATTAAAACCTGTTTACTATAATTTTGTAACGCTTTCATGCCACAATGTGTACTGTATCACCAATAATTACAACCAGCACCAAGGCATTCAATACGAGTCAAAGACCGAAAAGCACTCGATTTGTGGAAAGGGTCCACAATTAGCAATCTGCCTAACGACGTTGAAAAGCTGATGACACAATTTCACGGTTCCCCCAGCTAGTTCTCAATATACTGACCCAACTACGCGGTTTTGTGTGCTCCTAGAGCGACGTAACAGTGCTGAATAGGCAACGGAGCTAAGCTAGTAATTTGTTACAGAATATTCCAAGAAGAAATCGATGATGACTTGACATGATTACTCCTTCGAAATTATCTTATGTTTTTAAGAAGCCATGATTTTATTTAAAATTAAAACATCAACAGTTAATTTCTAGCTGTAGTTACTAACAGTGCACTACATTCCGTAATGAAAGTTTAGATGACTTAGTGTCGATTTCAGGGGGTTTTGACACTTTTTGACTGTTTTTGAGTTTTTGCACTGTTCTTGACAAAACTGGCTTTCGACTCAAAAACCCAACCTTCGCAAAATGTCTCCTGGTGACACATTATTAGCAATTCCGATAATTACTAATACTGTCATTTTCTACTAATAGTATACTACAAAAACTGTCATTTTCAAACAATCTTAAACACAAAAGAACGATTGCAAACCGTAACGTACTGCGGTTCACGAAATTTAAACTACAATTCGAAATTTCTATATTTCGTGCGATTACATACCACTAGACCGGATTGCCAAGCAAAATTCGCTACCAAGCTAATTTGTGAGCAAAAGTAATCCTACATTTTTTTCACCAAATTAACTAACATCCAAAACTATAAAAGACAAAAATATAACACCTGCAAAATGCAAGTTAATTCAATTACCGTTTTTGTACCAGAATGCCATCTCGTAATCCGCCTTTCTCCCCCTCCCTCACTCCCTCCCCCACCTCTCCTGATCCCATCCCGTACCTCAAGCTTTTTATATTGGCAAGAGTTGGATGGGTTAGGAGACTACGGTTTTGCAGCAATATCCTACGTAGGCACATAACTATACATATATGCATCTTACTTCTTCCATGCCTCCGCGAATGCTTATCCATTCGAAACAGCACGAAGGTAAGCATTATCAGAAGTATTAGTACGCGAAACTACCGCCAGGGGCTCCTGTAGCACTGGAAGAGGTAAGCTGCTGTTGTGAGTTTCGTGGTTAAGTTTTGCTACATAATATTGTGCTATGTAGCAATTTGGTGAGTGCCATTTTGTGGTCATTTGTTTTACCTACTGTTTACCAGAGGTCGTTGTGCGACTTCTTTTGTGTGATTGCGTACTTTGTCGGAATTGATACTCATTGATTGTTAGGGCCACGGGCCATGTTGTAATATAGGCTGTTGTAACCAATAAAAGGTTAGTTGGGGACTGCATTTCCATTGACTAACTCGCCTTTTCTCTGCTTGTCGATTTTTCAATCTATGTCATGGTTGGGCCTTTTCCGAAGTTAGGCTTTGGCCATGCCTAAACCTAACCCTAATGCCTTTTCTTTCAGCGGTGTGTTGTGTTTGAGTTGGTGACGAGAAATAACAGGATTGTATGGTCCTTACATGTGTAAGCTAGCTTGAACTAACCCTTAAGATGAGGTAGTTACGTTTGGTGGAAGTGCCAAATATGAGCCGACAGGTCAGAGACTCAAATCCGAGCCTGTCTGCTGGGACTACCATACCATCTAAGTTCGTCATTCCCTTTGAACTTATTTCGTAGGGATTCCATGGTCGAAATGTCAGGTTTATTCCTCCAAACGCAAACACTGCTTAAGTCGTAACAGATGCAGCTCACAGTTAGCTAGTTAATAGATAGATACGTTTAGATAGATACGATCATTACACTCCAAAGCATCTCGTAGGAAACAGTGGTAACGAAATTGCAAGCGTAAAAATCCGTGTCGCAGAGTAAACTCGTGTGCAACACAGAAGCAAAAGAAGAAGAAAAGCAACAACTTCCACAAGAAGTAAAACGAATATACCTCAAATGAAAACACACAAAACGGAAAATGTAAGTCATATATATGCCTACAAACTAGCTGAAGGCCGTGGATGGTGTTTGATGCACTGTTTCTAACATTGGGACAGTTTGCTCTTTCATGTGTATGTTGCGGAAGGCGTGTATCCCGTCTATGTATTTTTGCGCACACTGGCTAACAAACGTTGACCCGATCTCCACGCACTTACAGGGGAATATTTCCACCGGAAATAAAGAAATCCTATCAAAACCCAAAACTGGTAAAATGGACCGCCAAGTTTCGAATGGTTCGGCCCTTCAAAGGAGTGATATCAACACACCAAAACGTTCGCCAAGTTACTCGCACCGACTAATACTTCAAAGGTTAAATGAGAACGAGAACATTGCTACGTTCGGTAGCAATATTCAAGTTTTCATTTAACGTCCAATGTATTATTCGGTGCGATTAACTTGGGGAATGTTTTGGTGTGTTTGTTGATATCACTCCTTTGAAGGGCCTAACCATTCGGATATTGGCGCTCCCTTTTACCAGTTTTGGTTTTTGATATGATATCAGTTCTTTTTTTTTTAATTGTGCATTAGACTCAACTAGCTTGCAGATGTGTAATAAAGTGCCACGTCAACAATAGCTTGAGTGGTAATTTTTCTAATATTTTAATTTCATATTTCACTCCTTTGAGAGGCCGAACTATTCTCAACTTAGTCGCCTCTTTATCCGTTTTTGGTGTTGATTTTTTTTTATATATTTATTTATTTAGTTCATATCACTCCTTTGTGAGGCCGAACCATTTTCAACTTGGTGGCCTCTTTACCGGTTTTGCTTTTGTTTTGATACTTTGTTTGTTTTTCGTGAATTGAACGTAGACACAATTTCTTTGGCAAAGTTATTTGGATTTGCGACGACACACTAGTGTGTGTCTAGATACACACGTCAGTATACACGTTGTCATTGTTTAAAGTTTGGCCATCCAATCAAAGACGATGCCGACAATACTAATAATACTTTCGTACTTACGCGCACTACCACGTCATTCCCGTTACACCCCCCGGCTGTAAACCAGAAAAGGTATGCAGTTCGTATCGTACTGCAGCCATTCGTCAAATTTCATAGCTGGAAGCCTTCCCGCTATCTCGGTATCGGTGCATAATCACCCTATGGAAATTAACATAGGAATGAGCGGACTAGACGTAGAAACATAGGGATGAGCGACTATAATAGCGTCCCAAACAGGGACTAGACGTAGAAACTAGTTCCACATTATGTTTGCAGGAAACTGACTGTGTGACGCCACGTTTCCTTGCACTGCGAGTGCAAAAACACGTTGATATCACACTTGCAGACTCTACACATCAGTTACTGGACGAGTGGGATATTCACGAATTTTTTGCACTCGTAGTAGAAGGAAACGTGGCATCATACCGTCAGTTTCCTGCAAACATAATGTGGAACAAACTATAGAGCAGTGACATTTGCCGCCATATTGGCACCAGTATGGGTTTTGGAGGGCATAACTACAAGGTTCACTAAATAAAAATTAAGTGAAAAACAACGGAAGGACGGATTTGTTAGGCTTAACATAACGTTGTTTTCTCCAACAACAAAACTCGCGCGTTTTAGGTTTAAGAAATCACTCTTCACAGCATCGGCACAGCACCTTCTGTTTCTCTCTGAAGTGCCCCTTGCAGCTAACCCATTAAAGCTCCAGCATAGAGTTATATACAATAATACTACGTCGTGTCACTGCTCTATAGTTACAGCACAACTGTATACGTCCATGCGGTCAGTTTTCAATGTTGAGCAATTTTAATTTGTTTATGGCGTGAGTTTGCTTTTATTCGCATAGTTTATATTGCATGCCGAATGTGAGAAACTTCGTTTTTAGGGTTGCCCTTAAAATGTCGGCGAAAAGAAATATAATGCCAACAAGTGCGCGTTCAGCGTGTTTGATACAGCACTACCAACCCAAAATAACTAATTTAAAAACCATGAACAAAAGGTTCTGATCCTTAGTTTAAAAAAATAAATTGCGCAATCATAAAATATTAAATTGTGAAATCCAAGTAAACGTCCAAAACGAATCGTCATAGTTTTAAAACGCAGACGTAGAACTGCGCCGAAATGGTGAAAACTGAAACACAACTGGTTAAATTACGGAGAAATCATAAAGATGTCTTACGCCATCGTTGTCAACATCGTTATCAAGAACCAAAATGAATAAATAAATAAATAAATAAATAACAAAAATGGTTAGAGGTAAGACGACTGCAGGTGTGATATTAAATTATACTTAAAAAGCACTTAAAGAATGTTACCTTGAAGAATGTTACAAAGTAAACTTTTTAACACATCCCAGGAAGTTCCGCCTTGTTAAGATGGACATTTTACTTGCAACCTGAATCGTGGCTTTCTTGTGTTATTTGTAATTTGTTTTTACTTGCTTATCCTGATAATGTCTCCGAGATGAGCCGAAACGTCCAGTTTTTGTGTATATTTGTGCACTTTCCGGCTTTAATTGTGTAACAGGTGTGATATATCGCAAGCCGTAGGGTGCTACAAAAAAATGCACTGTGCAAATTTTAGTCGTTTTACTTTTCACTCATCAGTTAGATTTGACGATCGAGGACAGTATGATTTTACAGCACATTTCTCTGTTAAGCTGATTACGCCTTCAGGGTAGCATTCCGTAAGACTCGGTTCCTCATTGGTGATTCATTAACAAAGTGGACCGTAATTTTACGGTGCAAAAAAACTGCAAATAAATTACCAGTTCTTTATACCGTCAATTTACTTTTTTTCAGGGTGTACACTAATCACAGTGTTTCAGTTTGGTGTCTATGCGTCGGGAGTTGTTTTTTTTTTAATTTTACTGATAGATTGCAAATTTTAAACTGAATAACTTCAGTAGATTACTGGTATACAGGAAAAATGACACTAAGTAGACAGAAGGCTCGTCTTTTAGGTAGATTTGTTTCAGGATGGTATTTGTAACTCAGCAGCCGAAAACCCAAATTCCATCTAACAAAATTGAAAAAATCAAACTCCGGCCAAATCAAACATCAACTTATGACGCTCTAAAACTACGGACGTTCAAGAGTCTACTTGGGAACACCGAATTTCTTGCTGGTTATTATGAAAAACAACAACGAATGCCGATAGAGGTGAACGGAAGCCGTGGTAAAAATCAAGATTTTGCGACTTGTCCACGTTTGCTGTCGTACGTTTCGTGCGTTTTAACGGATTACGCAGTTTAGTGAAGCATAATAGCAATCGCTTTTATTCGGTTCTACCGCTTTGTAGTTTTGTAATTTACAAGCGATAATTAAGCCGCTGACTACATCGAAACTGTACATGTTTATACATTTGAGTAGTTTTAAAAAACATAACGCGTACGATACAACAAAGCATGAAATTTTGCGTAACACATAGGCTTACATATCGTACGTATAGTTTTTGGTTGCCTAGTTTTTTTTAGGCCTAACTTTGATTCATAGCTATGCCTAAAAAAAAACTAGGCAGACAAAACGTACGTACGGTATGTAAGCCTACGAGTTATAAAAAATTTGATGCTTTATAGCGTACGATCTTAACAAACAAACAAAAAATAAAAAAAAAAACACTTACTCCTTATCCGAGGTAGTATTTTCATACTTGTATTTTTCGAGCGTGTATTGAACTTTGATTACCGATACTATTTTTAAAAATTCGATTTCTTCATTTAAAATTATATAAAAGTAATTCTTGCCCGATGAAGTTCTAACTAGCAATGAATGTTTACTATAAAGTTAGAGCTGCAACTATTGTCATCCTCTGCATGTCATAGGGACTCCGCAAAAACATGTCATCGAATCTATAACATCTCGGGATCAGATGTGCATTTCAGCCTCTTCTACACACTTAGCACTATAAACGTGTGTTGGAGACATCGGTACGTTTGTTGTCGTTGCTTACCGATGTAAATTACCCACGTTTACCGTGCTAAATGAGCTAAAACTGTTCAATTGCAGCGCTTCTGGAGCCAGAAGTATTAAAGCTGCGAAGTTTTACATGACAGGTTTTGTCATGTTGTTGCTGATTTTCCTACGTCACAACGGAGGATTACAGTAGCTGCATAGTTACCACCGAGTTTTTTTTACTGCAGCGGGCTAATTAAATTAGATACTCTGGTTTCTGTTAGCTTATTCAGGAAGCAACCCCTGCTTGTTGGTTTCTCCGCGTGGCACGTAAGCACGGCGGACGAGCGTTGCTTCGGGAAAAAAATTCTTCTTCCATTATCTCTTTACTACTTTTTTTTTTTTAGTTGTAATCGTAAATAGTTAAAGACAAACTTAATCATACGAAGATTAGTTTAAGCGTTTTAACTCGCTAGTTTTGGAGCGTTTTAGTTTTGAAGTTCCAAAACACAATCGTGTCTCCGTTTTCAACTTGACCACCAAGCGTTTTAGGCCTCACGTTTCGCGCTGACCATCGCACCATCGGCGATTCGAATTTCATTTCTGATGAACCGCCTTAAGTTGAAAATTACACTCTTTCACGCCGTAATAAAGTATAAATCGATGTATTTACGCTGCACGTTGTAGTTATATTTTTAAAGCCATTATAGGCTATTCAATTTTAAGTACTACCCGCCTGTTTCGTATAGCGTAAAAAACATTACATTAAAATAACTAACCAATATCAATTTTTATTTTATTGCGATGATAATTCCAAAATATAAATATCATAAAGATATAAACCTATAAAAATCGAAAGGTTATTTTCAAATATTCACTTTTTTTCAGGAGCCGACGTAAATTCATTTGTAATTTCGCAAGGTTTCCATACTGCTTTTATTACTGTTATATTTAAATATACTATAATTTTTTTTGTATACTGACATTTACTATTTGAAATGTGATGTACTCACATGTAATACTGCTATATTTTGATCAAAAAAGGTAAATAACAAGGCTTCTGTCTGCTTCATTTACCTTTGAAAATTATTTTCCGAAAGTATTTCGCCGTGTGTTGATGGGACGGTCTACAATTTTTTTTTAAATTGTATTTAATAGTTGCCTCAGCTGCATGTGAGAATGAAGATGCAGTAACGTCTGAAAATTATGCCATATACAAGGAGTGCTGAAAACGTGTACGTAAATACAGGATAACCTCCGGACACTGGTGATAATGCGATGTTTTATTATGGGATGCAAACGCTGGGATCGGACAGAACTCACCACATGAACTCCGAGACCATTTTAAGGGTTTTCAAGGCTCCCAGGCTTAAATTTACAGGCAAAAAAAGTGAATAATTGATACTAAACTTGTCATCGTGCAACCAAAGTTCTTGAACACTTGCTCATGATTTGTCATCCAACTCAAAAGTATTATAAACCAAACCGTAACACATTTTCCCCCAAGTATAGATGGAAGGAATCCGGGCAACAAGGGCATAAGTCCAAGCCTTTACAGCTATATTTATTTATTTATTTATTATTATTATTTGTCTTTATCATTACAAAATTCCGCGTTCAGACATAATTGAAACACAAACGACAAACTAAAAGTTTGTTACTGAATTTAAGGCTTTTCCAGGCCAACTAAGAATTTTTTCGAAAATTCAGACTATTTAAAGCCTGGAAATACCCCAAGTGAAATTTAATGCTTGTCAAAGCTTTTCAAGGTTTGTACGAACCCAGCAAACGTCGTTTCCTAACAGGAACAATTTTTTGAATAGAATCAAGAAAAATAAGTACATCTAAAATTAATACGATGCTACGTGTGTATTTACGAGAGAAAACAATGACATCGCAAACCATTACATAAGAAAAAAATCACACATTAGTATGTGCTGAAATGTAAATCCGCTTACATTTTACGAAAATATATAGCACGGTTATTTCACTTTGTACTAAAATTGTACTAAAATTGCAGGCAATGTTCTTTATGGCGAAAGGTGAAGCTTTTTAAATGTAATAATTTTTATTTGTAGTCTTACTTCGTTGATGCCGAGTACGAGGAAAACAGTTTTTTTTTGTTTTTTTTGTAAAATTACTTAATGGTACAAAAACGTTTTGACAATATTGTCTGCTGTATAACAGCATTCATGCAATACCACTAAAGTTGAACTAATTTCAAAGCTGTGATGCAAACCTACTCCCGTTACTTTTTGGACTTAAATCAGACAGTCTTACATTTTAATTCCCAAAAGTTACGGAAATAGGTTGGTATCGGATCGGTATTTATTTATAAACTACAAAATGTAATATAATGACAGAATAAGAGGTAAAGGAAAATGAGCTGCCGTTTCAAAAGTAATAGAATTTCGTAATATTTTCTTTGAAATTATTTTGAATGACGTACACTTTCCCCTGAATTGTATAGTTAGTTATTCACGATAATAATGCGCTAAAATTCTTGCAGTATGTTCATTTTTGCAAAAGAAAGACATTGTTCACACGCAAAGCAGTTTTATACAACTTTTAATAAAATTAGGCGATGTGGCCAACACTCGGCTCACAAAAATGGCGAGTACCTGAAGTTCGTAATTTTGAAAAATCATGCGCGAACTTTATCTTTTAAAAATAAAATGTGAAATATTCCTTGAAATTAAGTGCTTTTCGCCACGTCAGTGCTAGACTAACAAAAAAATGTGTAAGGATACACGCTATATGGCGGATGTTCGGCGTGATTAACTCTAGCGGCGATGGCCAGTTTTAGTAAGGACAACTGCGTTAAAATCTCCACTTTGACATCTAAGAACACTGAAACATATGCCAACATTTTTTTGACCAAAATTGACACCTAGCCTAGGTTAGTGAGGGACTGCCTACTAGTATGCAGTTTTGAAATTCGGTCGAGCCAAATTGGTGGTTAAAGGGTAGGAAATATAAACAACTTCTTGTTGTGGGAAAAGTCAGGCCGCTCTACACGGCCTGGAATCACAGGAACGTTTAATGATAGCATTATATACGTACCTTTTCAACGTTATTTTAGTCTGAATAGTTAATCCAAAAGTTAGGAAAGTTCTAGACATAAAACTTCGCCAGTACGAGGCTGGTAAGCATTAAACCATTTCTACACAGTTTTTGATGTATTGTTCATGTATTTCATGTTTTTTTTTATTTATTTTTTTATTAATCTAAGGATATAGCCTAATGGTACCGAACATGTAAATGGTGGTTGTAGAAGATTTTCTGGTATATAAACAACCTTTAGTCACAGTTTTCTTGTGAGAATTTTCATCTGACTTTTAATGTATTTACATTGGTGGCTTAGTAATATCATCGTATGAATAGGCGGAAAACTCCAAGATTAATGCCGTTTGAGAAAGATAACTGATGAGGCAGCTATGCCACCAAACCGTAATAAAACTTTGCAACCTAAAGCATATCAGGAAAGCACGCACCTCACTGCCCCTAGATGTTCACCACGGGTCTTTAGATCATTCTTAACAACTATTTGTGAAAATTTATTTGTTGTTCTCCTGCTGTTGAAGAGAAAAAGTTACCGTCTGCTTCTTTTGGTGACAAAATTGTACGTCTGGTCAAAACTAGTCCGTGTTCCTTCTATGGTCTGACTTTTAGACTCTTTATCTAACGTATAACGTTCCGTTTTTTTTTTTTTATTAATATTAGTAACAATTGGTTTCAAAAAAGTCTCAACGACACTAACTCAAACTATCGACGTCTTTTTTTTTTTTTTTTAATAATCTTTCAGCAAAAACGCTGCATCTCTAAGCTTACTCGACTCTGGTTGAAATTCCGAAAAAGAAAACAAAAAAGGCAGTAATTTAAAGTTTTGTCAAACGACCATGTTAAAAACCTTGAAGAAATTTGGAAATAAAAGCTAAAAAAAAAAAAAAAGTACCATGAAATCAATCCGATGGCAAAAGATTTGTAAATACGTTACGTTTGTCCAACCTTCTTAACGGGGGTAAAAAAGAACAGTTAAACAAGAGATCATGTAGGCTAGCTCAATTCGAAATATGACCAACGCTTAAGATTCAAGAGGTCTCGCATTGTTAAAACTTCTGGATTGGATTTGTTGGGAAGGAAGCAGTGTTCAAGATCGTTTTCTGACAAACGAAATCCCACAACATTCTACAACATTCAAAGGCGTTAATTTTCGGTCCCTACTTTGTCATCTGGATCTTAACCACATGACAAATATTTAACCCCCCCCCC
>JAHWFP010206086.1:0-10082 GCA_023313725.1 Lithobius niger | reverse complement strand
TAAGTGGCTGGTAAAAGATATTTGCTGTTTATTAGACCTAGGTTTCTGCTATACATCTATGTTCGTACCAAACCTAATTAGCTGGTAAAAGATATTAGCTGTTTATTAGACCTTGGTTCCTGGTATACATCTACGTTCGTACCAATCCTAAGTGGCTGGTAAAAGATATTTGCTGTTTATTAGACCTAGGTTTCTGCTATACATCTACGTTCGTACCAAACCTAATTAGCTGGTAAAAGATATTCGCTGTTTATTAGACCTTGGTTCCTGGTATACATCTACGTTCGTACCAAACATAAGTGGCTGATAAAAGATATTTGCTGTTTATTAGACCTTGGTTCATGCTATACATCTACGTTCGTACCAATCCTAAGTGGCTGGTAAAAGATATTTGCTGTTTATTAGACCTTGGTTCTTGCTATACATCTACGTTCGTACCAATCCTAAGTGGCTGGTAAAAGATATTCGCTGTTTATTATTCGCTGTTTATTAGACCTTATTTCCTGGTATACATCTACATTCGTACCAAACCTAAGTGGCTGGTAAAAGATATTCGCTGTTTATTATTCGCTGTTTATTAGACCTTATTTCCTGGTATACATCTACATTCGTACCAAACCTAAGTGGCTGGTAAAAGATATTTGCTGTTTATTAGACCTTGGTTCCTGCTATACATCTACGTTCGTACCAATCCTAAGTGGCTGATGACTAAATGACGTCATTTTATGGTTTTTCGTCAATCTGGACGATAGTGGAAAAGTGACTTTTGCTACCTTTTCTTCTTTTTTGTCTCAATCTGTAGGAGGGTGGGAAAGTGCCTTTTGCTACCTTTTCCCGCTTTTAAGTCACATGATGAAAGTGAGAGTAATGACGACACTTACGGTTTTTGTCAATCTGGTGGAGGGTGTGAAAGTGATTTTTGCTACCTCCTATGATGTCGCATCTGGTGTGTAACTTCACACTAATACTATATGAGCAACTTCACACTGTCCTGGTAGCAACTTCAGACTAATGATTGTATGAGCAACTTCACGGTAATGACAACTAGACACACGCTAGTGTATCGCCCCAAGTTAGGCAACAAACATTACAACAAACATCACATTAAATCAATTGTCGAGGTTGTAAACCATTGTAGCGCGACGCCATTGCGTCAGTGTCTTATATCTTGAAGCATAGTTGGGCACATTTCAGGTACTTGGGGGAAAATAATAATGCGGTACAAAAGCCTAAATTGTGTTGAAATCGAGAGCAATGATCCACCTGACAAAAATTACCTCGTGTTTGAATGCCAGCTATGCTGCTTTCAATGCAAAATCTGCCCCTCAATAACGTTGAAAATGTGTCACTAACTAGCTAGCTAGCTAGTCCGCTCATCCCCATTTTAAATCCCATAGGGTGATTATTCATCGATTCCCAGATAACGGGAAGGCTTCCAGCTATGAAATTGGACGAATGGGTGCACTACAATTCGAACTGCGTACCTTTTATGGTTTGGAGCCTGGGGCGTAACAGGGATGGCGTGGGAGGGCGTGTAAGTACGAAAATATTGTTATAACCATTGTTAGTATTGCCGGCATTGTCTCTCATTGGACGGTCAAAGTTCCGACAATGAGAACGTGTATACTGACGTGCGTGCTTAGACACACACTAGTGCATCACGATAAATCTAAACAACGTTGCAAAGAAATTGTATTCACGTCCAATTCACCAAGTGTACAAACAAAGCAAAATAAACAAAGCCAAAAACTGGTGAAGAAGCCGCCAAGTTGATAGTGGTTCGGCCCTTCAAAGGAGTGATATCAACACACCAAAACTAACTAAATACAACAAATTACAACAAAATTAAAACCAAACCAAAAGCCAATAAAGAGGTGACTAAGTTGAGAATGGTTCGGCCTATAGGCAAAAGGTCGTAGCACGTTGTTGAAACCAATTTCTTGTTGACGTGGCACTTTATTACTCATCTACACGGTAGTGGAGTTAAGTCAATACACAATTAAAAAAACGGAGTGATATATCAAAAACCAAAACTGGTAAAAGGAGCCGCCAAGTTCCGAATGGTTCGGTCCTTCAAAGGAGTAATATCAACACACCAAAACATTCGCCAACTTAATCGCAAATACTTTGGACGTTAAATGAAAACTTGAACATTGCTACCGAAAGAAGCAATGTTCTAGTTTTCATTTAACCTTCCAATTATTAAGCGGTGCGATTAACTTGGCGAATGTTTTGGTGTGTTGATATCACTCCTTTGAAGGGCCGAACCATTCGGAACTTGGCGGCCCCTTTTACCAGTTTTGGTTTTTGATATATGAATAACTTCACGATAATACCATATGAATAACTTCACGCTGATGTCCTATGAGCAAGTTCACGCTAATAGCATATGAGCAACTTCATGGTAATGTCCTATGAGCAACCTCACGCTAATATCGTATGACCAACTTTACACTAATACGCTATGAGCAACTTCACGCTAATACTCTTCTGATATGGTGCATATAGCCCTAACCAACTGCGTCAAGGCTGGGAGGCCGTCTTTCAGAGTCCAGAACTGCATCTGGACTGAATTTTTTCATTGAATCTCTCCTTACATAGGGAAAAATATTACTCATTCTGCATCATACTAAAGAAGTTTACATGAGTGGAAAAACCCAGCTCCCACCTTCTCGTTTTTTTCGACTCACGTAAACCTGTTTGGTGTGATGCATAATGGGTAACACCAAAAAGGCTTTCTTGAATGGGAAATTCCATCATCCACCTTATGGGTTTTTCCGACTCACCAGACCCGACGAAATTAAGGAGAGATCCGACGAAATTCAGTCCAGATGTAGTTATGGACTAGAACAGATGGCCTCCCAGCCTTGGTGCAGTTGCGCAGGGCTACAAGAACCATAACAGTAGGGAACCTGCACCAAGTTTTTTTCTACGTTTTTTTCCAATTTTTTCCTAATTTTTCAAATTTTTAATATTTTTTCCTATGCTTCGCGAGCTTTCACATTGTAAGAATGACGAATTAGCAACATTGACATCATTTAAGATCTTTTAAATATTAATAGGACACAACTACATCGTGTTACTAGTCAAAACTCTTAAATCTGCAAGGTGTTGTTATATTGTCCTCCTTTCATTTTCGGTTATAATTTCTATTTCCTTCAATCCTCCAAGAATTGGCATAATTTCCTCTTCACATTCATCAACGTGTTCGGGTTGTTGTAATCGTTCAGCCCTGGTTCTTTTGACTCGGATCCGATCCTGATCCGATCCTGATCCGATCCTGATCTGATCTGACTCCGATTCATCCGATCCTGATTCGTCCAGTCACGATTCGTCCTGCCCCGATTCTTTCGACTCCAATTCTTCCAACTCTGATTCGTCCGACGCTGATTCTTCCGACCCCGTATCGTTCGGCCCAGATTCGTTCGTCCCCGATTCGGTCGGCTCAGATTCGTCGTAATCTTTTCCCTCTTCCATTTCTTCCAGCCAATCACTTTTCTTCTTCTTTATTTCCTCCCAAAGTGGTTTGATAACACGTACACACGCACCACAATTCGATTTGGGTTTTCCAAATTAGGGGTCGTAGTTTTGAAATATGGCATTACTGTTTTCAGAATCGAGACATATAAGTCCAAGATTTCTAGGTCGTACATTTTGTACTGCAAGTCTTTTTGAGTCAGTAAATTCCACAACTGATTTCTTCCTTGGTACTTCTTTCCTTCTAACACTGCGTCGTTTTCCCATATTTTGAGAGTTTTGTTACCAATCATGAGGTCTCCCGTGTCCATGTTGTATGACCTTAATTCAAACACATAATTGCTTTCTTTTGGCATTTTGAAAAATCTATGCAAATAATATCTCAAAGTCACACCCAATCTGTGACCCTTCAAAAGAGCTTTTAAAGAGCGAAACGATACTAGAGGAACTTGTCTCATATTCGATGGAGGGGGCTCTGAGCTGATTCGTTTTGCCGCATTTTTGGTGTCATCCTCGTCTTTCCTTTTTTTTTTAATTTGTTAGCTTCCACATCATCTTTCTCCTTCACAAGAGTGATACTTTCTAATGGACCAACAATGGATCACTTATCTTTTTTTCCCGTACAGGTCCTCCAACCTTTTTCTTATAAATTTCTTCATCAGATCTGTAAGTTTACCTTCCATTTTCTCCTTTTTTTTTTATAAATTATAATGAGGACCTAAACATTCGCTCAAGTGGTTTTTTCTATCACGTTCTACACCCGTTTTCTTACTTCATCTGGGATGTTAATTGATTACAAAAACCTAATGGAAACACAGAAAATATGAATGTTACACACCATTTAATCACACGTTGGTGCTACGGTTACGATCTACACCAGTTAATACGTTGTTTCATGAAAGTAAAGACCTATTGGGAACCTTGAAAATACAAATGCTGAACGTATTATGTATGTTTTAAACTTGTGCCCCCGCGATCTAGATTTGTTTACTGTGTGTATTAAACCCCCAACACACAAATTAGCTAATATGACATTATCGTGAAGTTAACCATATAGCATTAGCGTGAAGTTCCTCGTACGCGCCATTAAGCCTCAATCCCCCCCCCCCTCGTATGGCATTAGCATGAAGTTGCTCGTACGGCATTAGCGTGAAGTTGCTCAAATGGTATTAGTGTAAAGTTGCTCATATGGCATTACTATGAAGTTCCTCGTATGTCATTAGCGTTAAGTTGCTCATATGACATTAGCTTGAAATTGCTCATATGGCATTAGCCTGAAGTTGCTCATATGGTATTAGCGTGAAATTGGTCATATAGTATTAGCTTGAAGTTCCTCATATGACATTAACATGAAGTTGCTCATATGGTATTAGCGTTTAGTTGCTCATATAGAATTATCGTTAAGTTGTTCATATGGCATTAGCATGAAGTTGCTCGTATGGTATTAGAGTGAAGTTACCTCACCAGAAGTGACGTCATAGGAGGTAGCAAAAAGCACTTTCTTACCCTCCTCCAGATTGACAAAAACCGGAAAAAGGTAGTAGAAGGCACTTTTCCACCCTCCTCCAGATTGACATAAAACCGGAAGTAGTGTCATTACCCCTTACTTTCATCACGTGTCGGGAGGTGGGGAGTGTATGTTTGTATATGACCTAAATACAAAAAAAGATGACGAAAACCGTAAAAAGGGTAGTAAAAGGCACTTCTCCACCCTTTTCCAGATTGACGAAAACTGAAAGTGACGCCTCCACTTTTCACCACGAGTCCGGAAGTGCATCATTAGCCCCACTTTCATCACGTGACCGGAGGTGGGGGGGTGTATATTTGTATATGACCTAAAAGCGAAAAAAAGTAGCAAAAGGCACTTTCCCACTCTCCCCGAGATTGATGAAAACCGGAAAAAGGTAATAAATGGCACTTTTCCACCCTCCTCTAGATTGACAAAACCGGAAGTGATGTCATTACCCCACTTTTCATTGTGACCAGAACTGCATCATTACCCCCACTTTCATCACGTGACCGGAAGTGGGGGTATATATATATCACCTAATATCGCATTGTACCACTACTACGGCATTAATGGGTTAAACTAACTAGGCTGTGGTTCATAATCATAAAACCTTCCATATGTTGCAGCACCTTATTTTGTGGTATGTCAATGCTATAAACAGAAAGGTAGCATGGAATTTAAATTATTAAATCAACTGATGGCTTGGGAGTAAAAACTTGGAATCAACTGCGAAAATCCTGAACTAAAAATAGCTTTATGAATCTGATATGTACGAAAGTTCCAAAGGTATTTAAACCATTAACGACAAAGTATGACAGGTGTAATGGAAACTATGAAAAACCACCACTAGAAATACTGTCGTGATACGTCTAATGTTTTACGGAAACTATAGAAATGGCTAACTTTGGTTAAGCTTTTATTGACTAAAATTTTAACCCTTTGCAGATGCACTTTTGAATCACGGTGATGTTACCCTATTAAAATAATTTCTCAGGTATCAGCAATTATTTTTTAGGTTTTGAAAAATCCTTTTCTTATATACGAATTTTTTAACGGGCTTGCTTTTATTTTTATTTTTAAGCTTTTAATGTTACTGCTGACTAAGGAAGGCAGCAAGAATAAACGGTTTAAATAAAATAAAAAAATGTCGGCCAAATAATTTTCCTTGATATTTTTGTCTAGTCTGCAGCAGCGACGAGAACACTGCCTGCAGCCCAGAAGGGTGAGGGAATAGCACATGCTCAAATGTGGAAGTGACCCCATATGTGACTGCAAACCGACAGGCTCATGTCAGCCGGTGGTCGGCTCGTCTGATACTTGTGAAGCTAAAACACCAAGTTAAATAACATAATGTATCGAAATCTTACTACCCATGTTTACGTGTTAGTATGCCTACTACCTCGAGGACCTAAGATAGTGCCTACCAACATTGATTACTACCAAATAATTACTAACTGCGTATTTTCAATGACACTTATTATTCAAGGAAAAAGGCTCTGTTCATGACTGGAGCGGTTGCAGGTGTCCGCACACTTCTACAGATGAGGACCATATCAATAGTCATTGATGCTTTCGAAGCAGCCCCGAACATCGCAACTCTCTCTACCAGAGAATTAGATATTGGCAATACCGCTGTGCAGAGAGTTCTGAAGGAACAGGGTTAACATGGATTTAAACCAGCTAATGCCGCAGCATTTCGACGATAAAGATTTAGACTGCAGGTTTCAGTTTTCACAATGGGCTATTAGCAGATATATGCTGGTGTGACATTTGTCAAGCGTCTTGTAATGACTGACGAGGCTCGTATCAAGTTGCACCACGCACCAAATAAGCTGAACACATGCGAATAGGTGATTACAAACCCACACTTCACAGTTGAACGGCAGTTTCAGCACAACCCTGGTACAAATGTGTGGTGTAGGTTTGTAGGAATACATTGTTAGGGCCTTTCATCATGGATGGTGTTTGGAATGGGGAAAGGTATTTGCAGCAATTGAATGACCAGATTCAACCAGCAATAACACACCACCCCACTTCTTTCTTCAGGTCACAGCATGGCTGAATATCCGATACGGGGGACGGGGGGGGGGGAGGAGGTGAATTGGCAGGGGTGGCCCTGTGGAATGGCCACCTTAGTCTGCTGATGCGACCCCTCCAAATTTTTTTCCTGTTGGTTTACGTTGGGGACCAACTTTCTGCAACATAGCAACATATTCGGAACATACAGCAGCTTAGAGAGCGCATTGTTGTGGTGTGTCACTCAATCACACCAGACATGATAGCGCAAGTTTAGCGGAATTTCAATGAAAGGCTCAGTGTGTAGCAGCTGGGGGGGTGGGGCGACAGTTCGAAAGCGTGGTGTTGAACTGGTGGTAGTTTTTGTACGGGAAAACAAAATCGTTTTACGCCCTCATTTGCAAGCATTTCACATAATTTTCAAGGCTCATCTCATTTAATATGGTACAACAAGTGCTCTCCGGACTGGAGTTCACACCCGCTGGATGCTCCACGATGGTCAAACAGACCCGAATATTGATATTGTAGAAGTGGCCCACTTACTATTTTCTTTAGAATTCATTTGTTCTTTTATTACGCTTTCGTTATTAGAATAGGCCTATAAGAGGAGGCTTATAATTACCCGGCCTACCATTCTTTTTATATTATCTTTTCAGTACGTTGAGGTCTTCAAATGTTTACTTCCATGCCTATTCAACATTACTGCGTAGGCCTATACGCTTCATATGCCCAACACACCTCGTAGGTCTGTACACTTTCTAGGCCTAAATGTGTTTTTAGTACTTTATGATAAAGGATTACAGGTGGAAAGGAAACCTATAGCATGATTGTGAAAACTAGAAACTATAAAAAGCCTTCGTTGACTAAACTTAAAATCCGAAAACCCTCCGGTGAATTACCCTAATAAAATAATTTCGCACGTATTTACTTGTTATAACTGAAGTACAACAATTATTTTTTTAGGTTTTGAAATATCCGGTTTTTATTTTTTTGTAAGCAGCATGTGATGCTAACTAAGGCAGGAAGAATAATCGGTTTTAATACGATAAAAAAAATTTCGGTCAAATAATTTTCCGTGCAATTTTTTTCCAGTCTGCAGCAGCGACGAGAACACTGCTTGCAGCCCTGGAGGGTGCGCTGATAGCACATGCTCAACATCTGGTAGTGACGCCGATATGTGATTGCAAACCAACAGGCTCGTCTCAGCGGGTGGCTGGCACAACTGATACTTGTGAAGCTAAAACACCACAACGTCCCAGTAAGCAAAATAAAACGTGTGTCCAAATCTTGCTACCCGTGTTTACGTGTTAGTATGCCTACTGCCTTGTAAGTTGGCATACTGGGCGTAAGGCTATTGAACGGCATAAACTGAGATGACGGAAACCTCGAGTAAGGCGAGAAAGCACAGCGCAGTGATTGGTGTCCATGGCTAGAAACCAAGTTTAACTCCAGTTCGAACCACGTTTAAATAACTTTCAGTTTGGCATGGGCATTAATGGGTTAAACTGAGCCATTCATAATCTTAAAACGTTCAAAGTGTAGCGGCCCTTTATTTAGTTTCTGACCTTTTTTAAAATTACTCCTTGTCGTCTGGTCTCTTCATTCTCATCAAGACACTTCGTGATATGTCAACGCTTTACAAGGAAAATGTTCTACGGTATTTAAATCATTAAATCAAATTAATGGCAGAAGTTAACAAGGTATCAGCTGCGAAAACTTTGAACTAAAAATAAGCTTTGTGTTCCACGGTAATTAAATCATTTAACGAAAAAAAAGATTACTGGTGTGAAGGAAAATAATTGCATAATTGCAATATAAATTATCTTATCGCTGAAATTCGGCGGTAGAAGTATAGTAGGCTACTATAAAGTGTAAATTTTCTGCTCTGGGTCCAGTGGAGGACAACCAAAATATATTTGTGTACCATATGGCAGTGTAAGAAAGGTTAAATGGTTGTTTTACTACCTGGTTAAATTTCTGGTTTATCTTTCTTCACTCTAGTAATCCTTTCGTCCTGCCCAGTATCCAGTATATTGGACGGCCATTGAAGGCGAGCAAGCACGGCCCCGTTTTCGTCCATGGCTACAAACCAATTAATGCCAGATCGAATCCGTTTAATCAACTGCAAAAATCCTGGACTAAAAATGTGTAACTCCAATAGGGTAATCCAAATAGTACTAAAAGGATATGCCTAGAAAGGGTGCCTATAAAGTGTGCAAGCCTATAAAGTGTATAGGGCTATAAAGTTTGTTGAGTAGACATGGAAGTACACATTAGGCCAAAAGGTGTTGACTGCAACGAACGACACTCCGACTAAGGAGGAGTTATAAAGACATCAACGTAGGTGACAGGCTAATACTCAAGTAATTCTATTCAACATTACTATCCTTCCACGTACATTCGTTCCAAGTAATTCGATAAATCCGTTCTATAAACTCGTTCCAGTCTGCAGTACCACTTTACAGGCTATTGGGAAGTTGCCAGTGTAATGCCTGCCGTGTACACTATTCAGGAACGGATTGAGTTGGTTTTGCTTTGTGACATGAGATGGAGCAATGACAAAACCCTTCAACAGGTTGCGCACCAATTCCATATCCTGCACCCAGACAGACCCAATTCATGATTGGTCATGATATCCAATCTGTTAAGGAAATTCAAGGAAACAGGCTCTGTTCACGACTGGAATGATTGGAGGCATCCACGCACATCTACAGATGAGGACCACACCAGCAGTCAACGAAGCTACCGAAGAAGCACCTGAACATCGCAACTCTCTCTACCAGAGAATTAGATATTGGCGTGCAGAGAGTTCTGAAGGAACAAGGTTACCTGGCATTCAAACCGGCGACACCTCAGCATTTGGACGATGGCGATTTCGACCAGCAGGTTGCAGTTTGCACAATGGGCTATTAAGCATTAAGCATTAGGGGTGCTGATGTGACATTTTTGAAGCGTCTTGTAATGACTGACGAGGCTCATATCAAGTTACACCATATACCAAATAAGCAGAACACACGTGAATATTCATTTAGAAACCCACACTTTATAGTTGAAAGGCACCACTAGCACAATCAAAGTA
>JAHWFP010206057.1:0-14995 GCA_023313725.1 Lithobius niger | reverse complement strand
ACCAGACGACAAGCGCATGTTGCAACCATTTACTGCAGCGACTTACTTTATATCTTTAGCAATTGTAATTTTAGCGGTATTGTTCCTACAATAATAGTAGCATTATTTTCAGCCATTAATTAAATTAAAAAGTTTGGCATTTACCCGAATGTAAGACTAGCAATAACTTTTATGAAAATTCAAAGTGGGCAATTGTCTATCTGAGCTTTTACAGTAAATTCATGTTTTTCTAGGTGTCGGCCGTGGACTGGCGACATATCGTTGAGAACCACTCCGATAGAGTAGAAACATATAACGTTTCACAGCCTTATAAACCCTTTCTGACTCTTATGTACCATTTTGTACCATTATGTTCTTTTTCTACCATGATATATCTTTTTGTACCGTTTTGTACCCTTACGTACACTTTCGAGAAGTGGTGTTTGACCCATTGATGCCACACGATCCTAATACAGCACATCAAAATCACACCTTTTCTTACACCACCCACCAACCTAATACATTCTTTCCTTTTGAGGGTCATATCCAACCTGAATGTCATTCATGTCACCGGCCACTTACAATTTCTCATGTGCCTATGAATGTTTCATCTTGATGTTGTGTTCATTTCCATCTTCTACGAGACTTAGTGCGTCACTTGTGGGATGAGTCTGCCCACCTGTGTAGGATTTCTAATTTCGCAGGAGGTACAAACGTATGATAAGATCTGGATTAGGGTTTGCAGTTCATCAATCCAGGCTGTTAACTGTGACAGATGTTGGCAGCAATGCCCTGACTGTCGACGTGCCATAAAGTCTCCTTCCCCTTTTTACCATTACTTACATTTTCTTTGATTTATTTCTCTGATTTTACTCTTCCCCTTACACGTTGGAATGTCATTTCATATATCATTTTGCATTGTTATATGCCACTTGTGCCCTTACATACCCTTTCTTTATTTATTATTTATTTATATATTATTTATACTCTTTCGTTTATATCTTGGTTTGTAAATCTATCGCTTATAGGTCCTGAATTATGAGCATTTTAAAATCATCCATGTGTAAGCTCATAAGAAAACGTTATTCAGTGTCAAACACTGCATGTAAGTCAAGCTTAGTGTCAGAACCCAGTCAGATTCTAGTTATACTCATGAACAAACAAATGATAATATTTTTTAAAACTTAGGTGAATAGTACTGTAAGTACTCATTTAGGCATAGTGTATAATCTCCTACTCAATTACTGAGAAAATGCAAAATAAAGGAGTTGTCTTTTCCTCTTAAAAAACAAAAAAGTTCCAGAAAGTTTGAATTACAGTAGAACATCAGTCCGAACTGAATGGTACATAAGGGGGGTTCAGAAATTCGAAAAAATCTATATCTGAGTTTCTGTTTATTAACAGTACCTATTTAGGTTTTAAATAAAAACATCCCTACATGCTTATTATAGAAGTAATAAACATGTAGCGATGCCTTGAAAGGACCAGCCCTCGCATGGACAATGCCTTGCATGGTCCAAGCCTCGTCAAATAAAATGTCACTATTGAAAAAAGTAGTCTTGAAAATTTACAAAAAGTGTAAAAAACTAAGACATAGCTTGTAGTTTTCAGTTGTACGCATTGTCACGTAGAAATCATAATAATAGCCGTCCATCAAGTATTTAACGTTTTTCTTGATATCATTAACAACGTTCTTTCAGGATTGCTTAAGGCAGGTTTGCTTAAGGTTGGTACTATGTGCCTGGTACTTACTTGGGGAATTTTAAAGTTTGTCAGCAACTGCTCCACTTTTTAGGTTATGTTGTAATAACAGGTTGTTGAATTATTTCTTTATAATTAATTAATTTTTATAACATTTTGATAGATTTGGTTCACTTGAAGTTTGGTAAACGCAAGATATGGTACACGTGACGGTTGGTTCATGGAATATTTTGTGCATGTGAGACATCGTCTATGTAAGGTTTTGCCTTCAAGTACAAGCCTTACAACGTTCTGGCCTCCCGTCCTGTCTTTCCCGTCCTTTCAACAGGTTTTTGTGTACGAAATAAAAAAAATCCTCTTGACAGGCAAATGGCTCACAAGTGCATAAAAACATCAAACACAATTTAATTTTCGATCATATTTGCTAGCCTTGGTTACAATAAAAATCAAACAAATACATTCAAAACGGAGCTTGACACATAAGCAGCTCACTGTTGGTCCACCATTTTGTAATGATCAGGTAGACGACCCTGCTGTAATTGATATTTTTATGCACTTGTGGGCCATTTACCTGTCAGGAGATGATTTAATTTCGTATCCCACTGTCTCACAAATTAATTGTATTTGTTTTGCGTAATAGTTTTAAATGCTTATAACTTAGAACCAATAAGAGATTGAATTGCAAACCAGACTACAAAAGGTATGAAACATGCAAAAAGTAGGAAAGCTTACAAAGGATAACAAAAGAGTTCTCAAGGGTGTAAATTTATACAAAAGGGTACGTAAAGATGTAAAAGGGTACCAAAGGTTACATAAGACGTAAATGAAAGGAAGCAATAGGTCAGGAAAGTGGTGCAAATTGGTATCAAACAGTACAAACCGGAACACAAAGATATAAAGGGTAGAAAGGTAAACAAACCAGTACAGCAGGGTAGAAACAGGTAAACAACTGTATAAAATGGTAGGAAACGGGCACATAAAGGTATGAAATTATACAACGGAATATATAAGATACACAAAGGAACAAAGGGTAAACAAGGGTTAACACAGGTAAAAGTAAACATGATTCAATAGCAAACGTTATTCAACAGTCAATCTTTATTTAAAAGATTTTATACTGTGAAACATTGTCAATGTGGAATGAATCAATGAAATACCTACAATAATATAAATACTGAGCACTGCAAAGAAACATGGTTTGAAAACAGTGACCGAAATCATTCTAAGGAATTGTAGTTTAAGGTGAAACAAAAATTAAATGCTTTGTTTTAAAGAGGCTGTTATTTACTATATTACATGCAATGTGAGACATTTTCAATATTGCATGCTGCTATATTGGCTCGAAATCTAGACGTTTCTTATTAATTTTTTTTATTTGCTATATTTCAGGTACTTCTTATTTAAAATAGGTTGAATACGGAAGCAACTTATTTTCGTGTTAAAGTTTGAGATGCTTACAAATAAGATAAAGAATGAAGGCAAACTGGCCTTTAATTTCAGCAGTATGAAAAAACTGCCGCCTAAAATCTTCGATTTTATTATTATACAACAAACTCCTGCAATTTTATATTATAAGAGCAGGTATAAATGGTTAGTATCACATTTTTAAAATTATGAACAGAGTACTGTTTTTAACTTGCATGCAGTAGCTTCAGGCCATTGCTCTGTATGCCTACCCTTGAGCTACATGTTTGTATCAAAGGTGAACGAATAACCGGAATTAGGTTTTCACTGTAGTGTTATCACACCAAAAGCTTACAAACAGTTTATTGTATTAATGTGATCTCGGAAGTACATCTTCACGTTTTAAAGCCTTAATGGCCTAATCGACATCAAACTAAATGTGCGGTGCGAAGCAGACAAAAGGAGCATCTCGTCCTGTGTGCTGTCCTCTGTCTGTCTGTTTGTCTGTCGGTTTGTTTTCACGATAACTTTCAAAAGCCTTGTCCAATTCATTTCAAATTTTCCATGTGCATTGTTTTGCTCTTTGCGGATCTGAGTTTCTAAACCAGGAAACTGAACAAGATGTTTTAGTCTTAAATATAAAAAATATATAACACATATTGAGCACAACAATAATTTGAATTTCCGTTCATGGAAGTCAGAAATGAATGTACAATTAAACGTTTTGACATGTAAAACAACATGTAAAAGCACATATGTCATATCTTTAATATAATGGTTGAAAAGGAAATAAATTCAACCCATACTTCGCCCAGATGAATCTTCATGGCTTTCCTTAGCTTTGTCTGATATTTTTCATTTTTGTTCTGAATTTTTTAATCAGGGTTCGTAACCTAGACTTACTTGACAACCTTCCAAGGTTTTTTACCCCTCTTTGAAAATGTCACCCATTGTACGTAATCGCTGCCAGCAGTATAAAATATTTCAAAGCACACTTGCACAGATTTGGTTATGTCCCTCTGCGTTTTTTTTCTTTTTACTTTGTGAAAAGGGAAGAGTCGAGCGCCATCGTTTAGTATTGGCTCGCGATCTACTACTACACTGTAGTATGAACGAACTCCAGTTCATAACTACTCTTAACTAATAGTGTTACACTACTTTACATCTTGTTGGGTTAATTTCTACTAGACAGCTCAAAGGTTTAACTTAATAACGAAAGAACAATGGTTCTTTGTAACCCAAACGCATAATTAGATGAAACATGTATGCTTTGTTTTTTTTAGGAATTAGTAAAAGCTGAATTGATCAATAAATTAAGCAATCCCCAGAAATTAACTAGTTCTATAAATCTATCATCACCTGAAGAAGA
The DNA here is from genome assembly GCA_023313725.1 of Lithobius niger. Classification (NCBI taxonomy): domain Eukaryota; kingdom Metazoa; phylum Arthropoda; class Chilopoda; order Lithobiomorpha; family Lithobiidae; genus Lithobius; species Lithobius niger. The sequence continues at coordinate 10,542 of JAHWFP010206057.1, read as the reverse complement.
TCCTACAAAGACTGCATATTTTAACCTTTTCAGCATGCTTTCTAACTATCTGTTTATCCTTAGCCTCACGAAAGCAGAAAAATTCATATTGTTCATTAAAGCTAGGTATCTTGCTTCTTGCCTCCCGGCAAATTCGTTTATTCTCGGCAGAACATTATTTCGCTGAGGCAACACTAGTAGGGATTAACTACCAGCTCGTGCAAGAAATGGCATGGAACTCGGAGGATAAACTCGTAATTTCTAACTATTAGGCCTTGGTTTAAAGAATCAAAACTTATTACTCTCTAAAATTTCGTTCTACTCAGTTGCTTGCCATTTCTGGTGTTCAGCGAATTATTAAAACAAGAATGATATATTTCACACATATTTAGAAGCAAAACTGTGCACAGCATAATAACAATCACTCGTTAGGTAACTTGCTGCACTGGCCCGTTTGCGAGTGGTAGAACATGTTTTTATAGTCGAATTAACTTGGAGACTGCTCCTTTACTGTCACCACAGGTAAAATTGACAATTGCATAATGAAAATTAAACTGTGAACTGTCAGTTTAGACCACGGCAAATTCAAGCTCTTGGGTGAACAGTATTAATATATGAAAATGTATTATAATTTGTCTATGTTTATTGTTGTAGTTTTTAATAACTTGGATAATTAAAATTCAACAACAACAAATTAGGACACTAATTTGTTGACTTTAATATATTTTTTCTCCTATTAGGAAACATGCAGTTTTGAGAGACCGTATGCCTCTTCACGCAAGAAAAGTGCTCCATAAAGTTGATGGATTTGTCTTTGACTGTAATGAAACAATTGATTAAACGAAAAAATGTTATATCTGTTCACGTTTGTAGTACATGTTTAAAAAAATCGAGGCAGATATCATTGCCAGAGATAGCATTAAGTATTTAGGAGTTACCTGCTATTTTAAATAAATAACGAAATATGTATGCAACTAACAAGCAATATGGCTGCAATTTTCAATTTTCAAAATAATACTTTTGGAGTTGTAAACTGCAGCTGTAAAATCTGTCAACCTAGAAATAATATGAACACAATCCATTCAGTCGAATGGGCACTAGGCATGAACAGAAACATTTCTATATTACAAGTAGAACATTTCACTGTTGCATTTAACACTTAAAAATTTGTGTGGATCCTTACTAAGTCGTGCTACAACACTCCTGATTAGTAGCTTTTGAAAGTAACTTATTTCAAAGTGAACAAAAAAATACTTATATGAAAATTAAAAGTAAATTCGTTGTCAAGTAGATAGCTAAACAGAAAAAAATGTGTAATCATTAGGAAAAAAATGAGCACATGATGAATGAAGATGATCATCACATTGGTGTTCACTATCTCAATTATTTCTTTTATGTAAAATTAAATATTATTGTTCTAATAAAAATCTAATGGTAATTCCTCAACATTTTCTGAATCTTATTTATCTATAATAAATAAATAAAGGTTCTTTTGACTTGATGAGGTTTATAGTTTTGGTTGTTCTAGAATAGTAGTACTTGATTTTTATGTAACTGCAATTAATTATATTCTGTGTCTAAGTTGTCTTGTGACTGAATTTTCTAATTTTTTTATAAATGTATTTTGATTTTTTAAACAGTTGCAATGTTAAGATTGCTTGGTAAGCATTTTAATGCTGTCATTCGAAGTAAAAGACGTTTTTCTGCTGCAATCTTTTAAAACTCAACGCAAGCAACATGCCAGAATTGTGCCGCAGCATCGATTGCCACGGCCTCAAAAGTGACCCTGGAAGCCTGGCAGTGTGTAATAACTGCCATCAGACAGGAGTACCAGTATTCCTAAAAGTTCTATAATTTTCTTGATAGTCGTGTTTATTATGTTCAAGGATTTTACAAATTGAACAGGTACTCGTGTGAATAAAAGTACTTACTGTATGTAAGTACAGATACCAGATGTCCGTCTATTCTTTTGCAATGAGGAATGCAGCAAATGTTTCCATTTTTACTGTTAACTTTTATATCCTAGTAATAAATAACGTGAATTGAATGTTTAGTAAATTAGAGATGCAAATCTTAAAGGTACAAGCATCCGTGTTGCCAGAAGCGTAACCAGCACTCGTGATAACTGGTGGGACAAATTTAGCAAAGAACCATCCAAAGTTATAGGCAACTGGTTTAAAATATAGGAAAGTGTTTATTGAAAGTTCCATTTATGACTACATCAGACTGTTTTCTCTTTCGGCTACACTAATTGTATGGCATAAAAAAATTAAGCACGATTAAAACTCGTTTTTATTTTAAATTTTGTCATGCATGCATTCGCTGAGCTCGAAAAAGATTTATCTATCCTAATAACAAACTGCACTTTTTTAAACAAAAATATACATGGAATATTTTATTTAGGTAAAGAAAACAATGTATCACTAGTGGAGTTGCTCGCTCATTCCGCCGCGTCTCGCTGCACTCGAGGACATTTCTTGTTTCAATATATATGCTGCTGACGGAGAATTTCACACAAAAAAAGATCATGAACATTGCATTGCGCGTTTTTCGTAATGTTTCAGTTCATAAACAAACCATAAATTGTGCCCACTCTTTCATTTTTCTTTGTTTATGTTAGTAAGTCTTGCTTCTAATTTTGCAACCTGATCCCTATCTTGAACAGAATTTTTTATTCAAATAAATTGTGCTGCGTAAGATGTAGAAGCAACACCAGAGCTGAACACTAGGAATCGCAAGTCACCTATAATTCGTGTTAGTACCACCAAACTCCTATGAATTCTTATACCATCCATATATAGGTTTTCTTGTTTCACTTATTTTAGGAATGTTTACTTTACATTCCTACTTTGTGTGTTTTAGCTTTTTTGTGCATTAATTTATGTCGCCCCATCCTCAATGGCAAAATAGTTTTAAAACATCATTAGATAATAATGTGTCATTGAACAAACATTAACACAAAACTTTGTTGGCAGAGTTAACCGACCGTTTCGTGAGGTTTTAATGCAAGTCAGCCTACATGCAGCACGACATCACACTCCGATATCACACTCCGATATTACCACAATTACGCTAGACTGATGATTAGAGCACCAGCTAATGGCATACTGATAGAATGACGATGTTTTACAAATGCAAACGTATTAATATATCTAACACCCTTTTCTGTTATCAACATAATTTGTTTAAGTAGGCCTAATTTACATTTAGCATTTAATATTTTCGTACCTTTACGTAATTAACACTAGTGTTAGTAAGGGGGGGGATTGAGGCTTAATGGCGCGTCGACAGCTTGGTCATTAGCGCCAACCTCAGTCACAGTGCAGTGGTCCGGGTTGCCACTGCACCACACATTACAGAGATATTATTCAAACCCCTAATCTAAATCTTGTCATACATCTGTACCTCCTGCAAAAATTGAAAAACACCGGACAGGAGGACAGACTTATCGCCCAATTGACGCACAATGTCATGCGGAAGATGGAAACGACGACGAAAACCATCAAGATGGCAACAATCAACAAGGAAGTGCCGGACCGTAAGTGGCCGCCGACACCAATAACATTCAGGAGGGTCAACCCCCCGCAAAAGGAAACAGTGAGTAAGTCGAGTGTGACCAATGCGCAAACGGGCCAACACCACTCCTCACAGCGATTGCGGCGACACGCCGAGTGCCATTCCTCAACAGTGCCTTTAATAGCTCGTAATTTATTGCCGTCCTGTCCATCCCACGAGGCTTGCCAAAAAGCATGTAACCTCAGACGCAGAGTTGGAAAAGCGTCCGAGGGAACAAGCCTGAGATCCCTACCGAGAGGGCCAGAAAGGGCCCCTCTTGCTGCAGAATCCGCTTGCTCATTTCCACCGATCCCAACATGGCCCGGGATCCAGCAGAAAAGCACGGTTTTCCGCTGGCCAGGCAAGCGGGAAAGCAAAGCTTGGACACGTTGTGTCAAGGGGTTCCGAGGATTGTAATTCGCCAAGGACTCCAGGGCACTCATGGAATCGCTAAAGATAATGAAATGCGTGCCCTGAAGGCCAAGTAAGGGTCGACCTAGGATCTCTGTGTTAAACTTTCAACTTTGAGAGCTTATAACTCCGTCAAAGGTAAACGTTTTTAAACCAAATTTGGAATCTAGCCTTGACTAGTCAAGGCCTGTCTGCAGTCCAAAAATTGTAACATTCGGGCGAGCCAAACCCGAGATACAGAGTGGGGCCAAATAGACAAGTTCTTGTTCTGGGGATGTACCTTTCTTCTGTCCTCACTACAGGTCAAACGATTTGTCTTATGAAGCCTGTTCTTAGCTCATTTTACAGGTATTGCTCTGTAGATGTGCCCTTTCCATAAGGTATTTTATAATTAGTCAAATGGATCAGGGGTTATGGAGCTCTAAACGACCAGATTGATTGTTTTACATTGTTTTAAACATTGTTGTTATGCAACAATTCGAATTAGCAAACGCCAGCTGCAAGACTGAAGATTAAAGGATTTGTTTCTATTGTTAACAATGGCGATAGCCAGTGTCAGTAAGAGTCAGCCTTGGGTCTCTGTGTTAAACTCCCAGTTTTACAGTTTAGCTGCAATTCTAAAAGTACACGAATTAATAAACAAAAACGGAACGTTAAATGTTTAGAGTATGGGTCTAAAAGTCAAAACCTAGAAGGAACACGGACAAGGTTTTGATGGTAAGGGTCTAGGTGTAAAATTTTGTAAGAGGCTGGTAAGCATTAGACCCTTACTACCCGGTGGTCAGAAATAAATACATTTTCACGAAAAACTGGAAATCCTCCCATGTGATGATACAGTGGTAGTATGGTATAGGTTTACTGCTTTACTGTATGTAATGGAAAATTATTTTTCGATTTAGTAACATTGCAGAGTATTCGCAGCAGAGAGCATTACTGGTTATCCTCTACCGTAAATCTACGAAATATAACAAAAAAATTCTAAAGCATCAAAAGACACAAAATGCCAAACTTCACAAGAAAACTATGTTCTTAAAGTTCCATAACAATATTCTAAGAACAAAGAAAACCTGCTACAATCGTTCATACACACTTTTTGTCCGAATAGAGCAGAACTATTAGCTAATCACCGGGTAGTAAGGGTCTAATGCTTACCAGCCTCTTACAAAATTTTACACCTAGACCCTTATCATCAAACCTTGTCCGTGTTCCTTCTAGGTTTTGACTGTTAGACCCTTACTCTAAACATTTAACGGTCCGTTTTTGTTTATTAATTTCATTTAAACTTATGGCCAAATTGGCAGTTTGAATTTGAAATACCCAAAATACAACTCCTAACAGTCGTCGCATGAGTGAGCTGCACGTGCCTCATTCTTGAATGACAGTTATTCGGATTGCCAGCCATAATCCCACCGACAACACCACTGGACCACGCGTCGCCTACGTGGCACAACAATTGTGGACCATCTTCTCTGCAGGAATATGTGATATTCCGAAACTAACAATCACCTTCGAAAAATTCGTTTCAACAATGGTTGAAACGTGTTTTTTTTCGTTTTTTCAAGGGGAAAACTTTTACCTAGAACTACGCAAATACGCCTAAACGATATCCGGAGTAATTTGCTATCTTTAGAGACCTTTCTCAAATTTCTAGCCTTCCTACTTCCGGAGGAGAAGACGTACATATAAACAAACAAACCGACCGACAAACCGACCGGAAGTTTTTAATGGTTACTAGCGGAGTCGTTTGCTTCGCTTGCTCATTCCGCCTCGTCTTGCTGTACTCGAGGAGATTTCTTGCTGCAATACTTATGCAAAAACGGATAATTCCACACCAAAAACAAACAGTCAAATGACGAAGCAAATGATGTGAAGTGCGCATTTTTCGTAAGGTTTCAATTCGTAAACAAACAGTTACTGCGCCTGCTCATTCTTTTCTCAAGATTCAACAGATTCACTTTCACTACTGAATAAATATTTAGCCTACTACTTAATAACTGTATTTAGGAAAAAATGCTGTTTCTGATGACAAACGCTGATTTTCTCAGAAAATAACACCACTACTTATAATTTGTGTTAGTACTACACTTTACATTGGTTTTTTGGTTCACTTATTTTAAGAATTTTTTCTTTACGTTCTGCTCAGTTAAGATGTTTCCATTGGTTTCTTATCACTTCCCGTTCTGTTGATCCCTCTCTTGGCGAAATAGCTGCAGTAATCAAGTGAAAACGCCACGGATCCAATGATCTTTTATCCATAGTAGAAAGTCGTTCGTTTGCACTACTGAATAGATATTTAGCCTACTACTGTTTCTGATCACAAACACTGATTTTCGTTCGCTTCGCTCACTTATTCAGCACAAATTTTTCCTCAGAAACATGACTGAATCCATGTAACAACCCATAACCACACATCACTTGTAATTTGTGTTAGTACTACACTGTACATGGGTTTTCTTCTTTCATTTATTGGAAGAATTTTTCTTTACGTCCTGCTTAGTACAGATTTTTCGTAAGTGTCTTATCACTTTCTGATGATCCCTCACTTGGCAAAACAGCAGCAGTGCATCAACCGAAAACACCACGGGTTGAATGTAAGTTAGGCGGCTTTTTATGTTTTAGCACACGTAAGGAGGGTACCGGCTGATGGCTTTACGTAAACACTAATGCTCGAATATTGCTGTTTGAAATGATACAGATGCACACGTAACAATATTCTTAGCACCTTTTTCTGGTGTCAATATTCTTTCTACACATAATTTAGTATTTAGCATTTAATCTTTTTCTTTTTTTGTGTTACTGCTAAACGATTATTCTCTTGTCATGGATTCGTCCGTATATACACTCGATAAGATGAATGACTCCAATTTTAAAACATATGTTACGCAAAGCTGCACGTGTTTACAGATTACTGAGAACAAGTTATTGACTCGTTCGTCGGTTGCCATAGTCCATTGTTGATAGACGTTCTGAACGGCTTCGAGTCCACGAAATAAATTTGGGTAACAATCATGACGTCATGTATTGTTAAGGCATTGTTGGGTGATTGTTGCTGATTGCTGCAAATGGTCATTTTTCGTTAATTTTGGTCATTTAGGACCCAGCTCGGACTTTGAAAATACGCCTACACAAAAAACGGATTAATTTGCTTTCTTTTGACAAACTTCTCATATTTGTGATTTTCTACTTCCAGAGGAGAAGACGAACTACCACAACCAAGCACCCAACCAACCAGCCAACCAACCAAGGATAAATTGCATCTTTTAACGAGGAGAGATGATTACACACCTGCACATTCCGTCAATTGAAGTGCAAAGTTTTAAACAAATTCCCTGGGAATGTATCGTAGCATCCAGGTTGATATCCAGGGTGTGAACTTGAAAAAAATGCCGTTTCATTTTGCGGCTACACATTCAGGACCATTGCTAGCTGATGGGGAGGAGGCAAGAACGACTGAGAGAGCAAAAACGAGCTTATCCAAATGCAATTTTCTTTTTATAATTTTTTTTGGTTGTTTCCATTTAGGGCAAAGTCCAAACGTTTATAATTTGGACTTTATTCTTTAGTTGCTCTGGGAGGTGGGGGTTAAACTTTCGGTCGGGGCATAAAATTGCCAGTTTGTCTCCCACCAATGGCCCAGCACACACTTGCTTTCACTGTAGCCCAAATGCTAACACCACGTTAGTCTTCGAGGAGCAAGCTTTATTTCATGTACTACACGATTACACTCTTATGTTTCAATTCAGTTGATCGGTTCTCGAAAGCAATGAGCACTGGGTTTTGCACACAAAAATCAAGTCTCCGAGTACGTATATGAGAAAATAACGCAAGCGAAATTAAATAAATAAATATGTTACATCGACTAATATGTCCACACGACTCTCTAGCAGTGAGTTACATCAGCAGCCTAGCACCTCTCAGCCTTGAACCGCCCCAGCACTGCACAGTTAATGTGCTCCTAGGCCACTCCACTGTCACAGAGGTAGGTGCTAATGGCTTATCTTTCGACACACCATTAAACCTAATCCTGCTGCCCTCCCCCTAAACACCTCACAGCCTTGAAGTACCTCAACATTCACCTTTTTGCCGTCAGTGGTACAACTTTCCAGTAGCACAGTGATTGTACAACGCTTCCTTATCGTCCCCCGACCTGCAACCTTTCATTAGTTGACAATGCAAACTGTTGCATTATTTCATTGCTTTGTTGATTTATGCTCACTCTTTGGATAGAATGTAATTTGTGAGTGGCTGGTAAAGGCTGCAAAGCTGCGCGATGGCTTGTAACGGTTAACGTGTGAATGCTACAAGCCTGCTGACCTGATGGATGCAAACAATGTGTCAATGCTGTAGAGCTGTGCGCAAGAGAGGCCTACGGATGGAAGGTGAATGCTGTAGCACTGCTGACCAAGCAGCTGATGGCAACGTTTGAATATGTAGGACTATAGGGTGGTTGGTTTGGGTAGTGAAGAATGCTTCAGGCTTTCAAACTTGGTGGCTATTTGGTGGGGGCAGGTCAATCACGCAGCTGACAAATGAATGCTGTATGGCTGAAGACTGGTTGCAGGTAGTTATTAAATGATGAAGGTCTTTGGGGTAGTTGGTGGCCAACAGTGCAGTAGATGAATGCTGCTGATCAGCAGACAAGGCAGCAGGTTTTTGAGCTACCGATGTAATGCACAATTAAAAAGGCATATTACGTCAGGTTTCGCTATTAATAATCCACATCTTAAGAATAGCCTGGCCGAATGTGTTCCTCCCAGGGTGTCACGCGAGAAGTGAATTACGTTGGATGGGTGGGATGCAGGGGTGGAAGAAAAAGTGCGCTGTAAATTCGGGGTAGGAGACAGGGAAGATGGAGGAAGAATCTAATTATGCTTTGTTTGGTGGTAGTTGAGATACTTCAGTAGGGCAGAAGAAGTACATCGTACCAAAAACACGTCACAGTGAAATAAAAAAACCTTTTTTGAAGGTACATGATACATCAAGAAGAAACGATGATGGCTTCATGTTTGGGGAAGATGGGGGAGATGAAGCAACAGCTAGGAGACAATTATTGAAGAACATCGTAGTTCATACATTGAAATGTCTTTATCATAGTTAGTGAAGACCAAAAGAACAAAAACAGGTGCCAGTTTAAGAGGTCGATGAAGGGTGAAAAAGGAAGAACTCTAACCATTAAGAACTTGTAACGTTTATTTTACCGGGCCTGGTTAACCATTGAGGAAACCCACGTTTCACCCATAACCAAGTCTTCCAATATATAGGAGTAACAATACATTAGCCCAAGAAAACGTTTAGTTACCAATAATAACATCAGTGGTTATCAATCAATGCATGCTGTATGCTAAGCTACCGCATTCCCCTCTCATAACCACACAGATCGTTATCAGTTCTAGTAATAACAATCATAACTTTTTTACTTTTAGCTAGGGAGTGAAATTGCTGCATCACGGATATTTCACACGAAACAGACTTAACAAGGAAATGATAAATGACAACCGAAAGATACGTCTATGTAATCTTTAGAACCTCAGTATAAAAACTAAATTAAAAAAAATTTCAAATGGTAAATTATTTCACGCTTTCACACTAGAAACCCTACTTACGAGTAAGCAACCGGTAGAGGCTACTCACACAAAATTCTCATCAATGATCTAAACACTAAAACAACGCAAAGTAAGTTTTCATCATTTCACTTAACTTTACACCTGTCACATTTTTATTTAAAGGGTCTGCCAGCATGTCCACACTGGGGCAAAACGAGACATGGATGTTTTGCTTCAAGAGTTCATCCCGTACGTAATTTATTTTACGCAAATAATGTCGCGAGTGTGAACTGCCACCGTCGGTCAACAAGTCTATTGCCGATCTTGATTCGGTAGAAATCGGTCTCGGTAAATGTAACAGAGATGGAACTAATTTACCCAACAATCCACGAATACAAACAAGCTCCTTGGTTGGGTCACAAATAGCAGATATTTCTGACTCGCAACCCGAGTGTGCGAATAGAGACTGTGTCTTGCTGGTCCAGACGATCGGGGCCGCACCTAGGGCAATTAAAACACCACTAACACCTTTGCTTCCTCCCACAAAATCCCAAGATGTGTTGCACCAACATACTAAAGTACCAATCCTGTTGGAATTGTAATGTATTTTTCGGTCGATTTCCCTTCATATATCGTCATATTCTTTTAAGGGCGGTGAAATGGGAAAGTTTAGAGGATGCAGTTTTCCTGGCTAACTGTGCCACGTTATACAGAATATCGGGCCATGTTTGGATCCTGAGGAACATTAATGACCCGAGCATCTCTAAGGAAGTGGTCTTGTCAACACATAAAGAAGTTTCACAAGCGTCCAGCGGCCTAAGTATTGCAGACACTGTTTTGACCTGATTAGCATCTGTTAGGAGAAAATAATCGAATTTGTCGGGGATATATTTTGTTATTATGTATGCTTTGGTTATGCCTAGACACCAATCAAGGTCCCCCTTCCAGGCACCCTAGCTGTTCTTCATGCTCAGTTGGCCTTAGACTTTCCCGGGGAAACTGGCCCTGAGAAATGAGCCCGTTAAAGACTTCTTGCCTGGAATTTGATGAGAGC
>JAHWFP010206040.1:0-28663 GCA_023313725.1 Lithobius niger | reverse complement strand
GGGGGGGGGGGGAGGTACTCATATTGCAATTCCCTACTACTTACGTGCACTGAAAGCTTTGCGAGAGGACCCAGGCTCCACGAGAAAAGCAAGCAGCCACTGCCCAGTGTGCAGGTTGATCATCTCCAAACTAAGGGAATGAGGGTTTGAATATACCAATCAGAAGAATTAAAAAGCAAACCAATCATAATTCGGAACTGAATGGGTTAGACAATTTTTTTCTTCTCCCAGCATAACCCTTTCAGTCCTTGCTGACTGAAAAAGGGAATAAAATATAAGGACCAAACAATAAATCCACAAGCACACCACAAGCCTTCTTAGGGAGCACCAGAGACTCTGAGCAAAGCGAGCAGCAACACCCCATTAGTCAGCGTCCGCATCTCCAAACCTAGTGAATGCCAGCTGGAATCCCTAGTCCAACCTAACCATGATATGGGACTGACAAAAAAACAGCAACCTGAGAAAAGGAAAAAAACTAAATGACCTAAAAGTAATTTCCCACATGCGCCAGTGCCCGAACCCCCCTCCCCCCGAACAAAGTGAGCAGTAATTTACAGCCCAGTGGTCACGTATTATCTCAAAACCAAGTGAATGCCGGCTCGAATTCTGCAACCAACCAAACTATCATAATTATAGGACTTACAAAAAAGTCAATGAACATAATACTGAAAGGATTAGGCTATGTTTTGCTTGGCCAATCACAGCCCTTTCATTTTCAGCTCCTGGCAAAGTACATAAACTAGACAGAACAAAAAGTATTTTCCCACTTGCACGGCTGGCTTTGTCAGTGGGTCCCGGGTACCCCGAGCAAAGGATAAAGCAACTACCCAGTGGTTAGCATTCACGTCTCCACACCAAGTGAATGACAGCTGGAGTCCCAAGACAACTATGATATGGGACTGGCAATAAAGTCAATAGTCGTAATTCGAAGCTGAAAGTGGACCAAAAAAATAGTCCCAACGTTCGCAGCTAGTTTTGCGAGTTGGTCTCGTACACTGTGAGCAAAGCGAGCACAACAGCCAAGTGATCAGCGTCTTAATCACTAAACCAAAAAATGCCCGCTTAAATTCCGCGACAACCTAACTAGCATAATTATGGGACTTACAACAAAGTCACCAGACATAATTTGGAACTGAAAGTGTTATGAATTGTTTTTCTTGGCCCAGCACAACCATTTCTGTTCTGCGTTCTGAGAAAAGGACACAAACTAGATGGGTAAAAAAGTTAGTTTAACTGCGCGCAGTAAGCTTTGTTAGCAGGCACCAGTTACCCCGAGCAAACCGAGCAGCATCAACCCAACGGTCAGCATTCTACACTTAACCAAGTGAAGACTGGCTCGAATACATTAACGAACTTAATTTAAAAAGTCACCAAACGTCACTTGGTACTGAAACGGTTAGGCAATGTTTTTCTTGGCCCAGCACAACTTTTCAATCCAAGCATCCTGAAAAAAGGACACAAACTAGACAGACTAAATCGAATTTTCTTACATGTGCCGCACGCTATATGAGAAGACCCTGGGGACCCTGAGCAAAGCTATCAGCATCAGGCCAGTAGTCAACATCCCTGTATACAAACCAATGAATGCCAGCTGGATGCCAAGACCAACCTAACTATGAAATGGGACTGAAAAAGTCAACACGCATAGTTCGGAACTGAGCGGGTTAGGCAATGTTTTTCTTGTCCCAGCACAACCCTTTCAGTCCCAGCATCTGAAAAAAAAAACCTGACGGACCAAAAAAATAATTCCTCACGTTTGCCACAAGCTTTGTGTGTGGGCCCCGGGCAACCCGAGCAAGCCAAGCAGCAACAGCTCAATGATTAACATCTTCATCTCGAAACCAAGTGAATGCCGGCTCGAATATCACAACTGACCGAACTATCATAATTATGGAAACAATAAATTTACCAGACATAATTTGGGACTAAAAGTGTTAAATAATGTTTTTCTTAGCCCAGCAAACCCCTTTCAGTCCTGGCATCCAGAAAAAGGACACAAATTATGCGAGCCAAAAAAACTCCACACATATTAGGGGACCACAGAGACCACGAGGAAAGCGAGAAGCAAAAGCCCAGCAGTGAGAACCTTGTATCTAAACCAATTGAGGTAGCTTGAATCCCACGACCGAGATATTGAAAATAATTCCAGACTTAATTTGATTCTGGAACAGACAATGTTTTTCTTGGCTCATCAAAATAAACTATAAGGGTCAAAAAGTAAGTCCTCACATGCTTGCAAGCTTTGTGAGGGGGCATCAGGGACCCCGAGAAAAGGGAGCAGTAATAGCCCAGTGATGAACATCTTTGTCTCCTTACCAAGTGCGATGGCAGTTCAAATACCGCTATCGACCTGACTTTAAAAAAATGCACCAAGCCCAATTTGGGTAGAATGTGTTAAACAATGTATTATTTGGCCCAACATCTGAGGACCAAGAGCAAAGTAAGTTATAGAGACAGGCCATTAGTGAGCATTCCTTGTCTCCAACCAAGTGAAATGGTCTCTTTTCCCATTAACGATCATGCAGGACTTAAAAAAGTCACTAGACATATCTCGGGACCAGAAGGGTTAAACAATATTTTTCTTAGCGTAAAGCTGTCAGTCCCCGAGTCCTGAAAGAAGATGCAAAGTAGACTGCCGCAAAAGTAACTTCCCTCCATTGCAACAAGCTTTATGAGTGGGCCCCGGGAACCCTGAGCAAAGAAATCACCAACAGCCCAGTGGTCAGTGTACTCATCTCTAAACCAAGAAAAGGCCACCTCGAATCCCACGACCAAAGTATTAAAAAAGTCAAGAGACTTCATTCGGCACTGAAAGGGCTAAACAACGTTTTCCTTGGCCAGCATAACCCATTAAGTCCCGGCCTCCTGAAAAAATGTACAAATTAGATTGACAAAAAAGTCAGTCCCCCACCTGCCAGCAAGCTTGTGATGGGGTCCGGGGGCCCCAAGCAAAGTGAGCAGGAACAGCCCAATGAACTGTTTCTTGGTCTTCAAACCAAATGAACGCCGGCTCGAATTTTGTGATCGACTTAAAAAGAGTCACCTTACATAATTCATGACTAAAAGGGTTATACAATGTTTTTCTTGGACCGGCATCCAAGAAAAGAACACAAACTACACTATATGGACCAAAAAGTAAGTCTGCATGTGTACTGTAAGCTTTCTTAGGGGGTACCAGTGACCCAGAGCATAGTGAGCTGCAACAACTCAGTGGTCAGTGTACTGGTCTTGATTCCAAGTGAATACCGTCTCGATATCCGCAAGCAACCTATCATAATTATAGGTCTTTCCAAACAAGTCAGCAGACGTAGTTCGGAACTGAAAGGGGTAAATAATGTTTTTCTTGGTTCAGTATAACCCTTTAATTACTGTCATCCTGGAAAAGCGGCACAAACTGGACAGGCAAAAAAGTAAGCAACACGTGCTTTGCAACCTTTTGTAGTGGTGCCAGAGACCTCGAGCAAAGAGAGCAGCAACAGCTCAGTGGTTAGCCTCCCCGTCTTGAAAGCAAGCGAATAAAAGCCTGAAACCTACACCAACCTAACTATGATGTGGGACTGACAATAAAAAGTCTACAGACATAATTCGGAACTGAAAGGGTTACGCAATGTTTTTCTTGGCCCATCATAACCCTTTCAGTCCTGCTATCCTGAAAAAAAGGAGGCAAACTTAACAGGCCGAATGTAAGTGCCTACGTGTGCTACAAGCTTTGTTAGAGGGCCCCAGAGATGCTGAGCAAAAGCAAGCAGCAATAGCCCAATGGTCGGCATCGTCGCCTCCAATCAAGTGAATGCTGGCTTGAATTCCGAGACCAACGCAACTGTCATTGGGATGGACAAAAATAGATACCTGCCATAATTCGGAACTGAAACGGTTAAATAATGTTTTTCTTGGCCCAGGATAACCCTTTCTGTTATTGCTTTCTGAAACAAAAGATACAAAATAAACGGGCCAAAAAGTAAGTCCACACGTGTGTTGCAAGCTTTGATTGGGGCACTAGATACCCCAAACTTAGCAAGCTGCAACAGCCCCTTCGTCAGCATCCCCATCTCCAAACCAAGTAAATGCCAGCTGGAATTCCGAGACCAACCTAACTATGATATGGGACCGACAAAATAGCAAAACACATATTTCGTAACTGAAATGTTTAAGCAATGTTTTTCTTGTCCCAGCCCAACCCTTTACGTTCCAATGTCATTGAAAAAGTCCACAACCAAGACGGGCCAAAAAGTTAGTGCCCATGTGTGCCACAAGCTTGGTTAGTCGCGACGGGAACCATGAGCAAATCAAGCAGCAACAGCCAAGTGGTCAGCATCCTCTTCTCAAACCACGTGAACACTGGGTCCAATTTGGAAACTAACCCACTATCACAATTATTAGACTTACAAACAAGTCACAAAACATAATAAGGAACTGAAAGGGTTACACGTGTTGTTTTTTTTGGCGCAGCTCAACCCTTTCAGTCCCACCTTCCTGAAAAACGACAGATACTAGAGTAGTAGGAAAGTACTATTTTCGCCCAGGACACAGGACAGATACCAAGATGCCACCCGCATGCAAACCGGAAATGCCTCATTTTCCAAGCTGGTTGTTGTCATGGTAACTGGTGCTGAAAGAGAAAGAGGAAACACAGCCATTTTTTTTAACACCGCCCCTATTTAGCACCTCCTATGTCCTGGTATACTATTTAGCACCCCATAGGATAGGGTATACTATTTATCACTCCCTATCACTGAGAATAATCCTAGAATCAGGTATACTATTCAGCTCTCCCGCCCCCGAAAGGAATTAGCCGGAGGGCCCAGTCTCCATTAACGAACTGTACATGGCTTTTCCTCCCTGCCAGCGGTAAAAATGTAGGGTTAAAGAAGCCGAACGTTTCCTTATCACAGTTCATAGTACACGCGTAGGACCGACATTAGCCAAGAGGTTGATATATAAACATTAATAATGCCAATTTTATGGACGCACTCAGTCATACATATACGCACGCTTGCATACACACTGGTTGAGGTTTAGGATGGAAAAGGAAAGGAGAGGAATGGGATGGGATTAGGTAAGGATACAGTCGCCTTTCCACCTTGGTTAGACCTGCCAGGGACCGAAGTCCCCGATGGCATAGCCGACCGCACTGTGTAGATAAGGGGGAGGGAAAGATAACTTTGAAGCCACTGTTTCTGTTTCTAGCAGCATACGTCTCTCGCCTCTTTTTTTTGCAGCTGCCTTTCATTCTCGTTCATGTTTGCTTGCCTCTGCTTCTTAGCAGCTGCGTCTCTAGCTCTCGCCTCCACCTTCTGTTTCTCAGTCATGGCTTTTCTTTTATCCCCCTTGCATCTTGCTCCTCTTGCCTCGTGGTCCCGCTTCTGTTCTGCAGCTGCTTTCTTTGCATCCTCTGATTTTTTCCGCTCCCCGCTCAGTTCAGACCGCTTCTTCCGTTTTTGCACAACCATCACCTCACGCTTCGAAGCATACCTCTCCCTTTCTGCAGCTGCTTTCCTCAGCCTGTCTGCCTATCGTCTCCTCTCTCTCATCCAACTTTATCATCTGCACGACTTCTCGACGAGAAGGGACGCTTTCCACTCTTGCTTCCCCGCTCTCCTCCTCGCTAACCGTTGCTTCCCCTTCGCAATCTCTCTTCTCCACCTCCTCCGGATCGCTTTCCAGGTCCACGTCGCAGTCAAAGTTATCATCCTCTCCGTCCTCACCTCTGTCAATGGAAGTGTGGCATTGTCCGTGGGTGAAAGTGCGGACCCCATCCTCTAGAATGTAGCGCTTGTCGTTGTACGGACTGAGAAGTGTCTTGGACACGACGTTCGTAGTCAGCTGATGTTTGCGACTGAATCAATGTCCAAGAACCCTTCTCGACGACGTGCTGCTCGAAACATTGCTTGTAGTCCTCGTGTCCTAGATGCTTCTCGACGAAGGTCCTGTTGATGCCTTTCGCCGTCTGTTTCTCTTTCTCCACGGTTATGTAAGAGTACATCTTGGACCTGAGGCCTACAAACTATTTAACGGGAACCCCTCCCAGCTCGTCTTTGAATTTTCCGAGGACTTGCTTGTTCTCCGTGCTGTAGAGGGCATGATTACTATCGTTGTTCGAAGTGTCGAACCACTCGCTAAGGTCCGGAGCCATGGCAGCATACACGTCTTCGGTCTCGATGGAATAGAACAGGCTGCCCGTGTCCGTGAAGAGTAACTACGCATTGTTTACCCGTAGCGAAATTGGTACATCAACAATTTAGAAAGGTCTAATATGGAGAAGCCGGAATAGATTGGAAGGTCGCACTCGATGGTGCGAGCTTTGAAAAGTACGGAGACGAGATGGTCGTTAAGAATTTGGAAGGAGTCTGCGTGTGGGAGTGATGTGTACTTCACAGACTTTTCTACATTGGTGGTGGGTTTGACAGACAGCCTGTTTTGCTTCTGTTCGAGCGTTTTTCCAAACACTGAATTATTTGCAAGCTTGTAGAGGTTCTTCTCGAAGTTATTAGCCGCAGCCTGTCTTCGCTCGGTGTTACCCTCGATGTAGAGTTTAGCCAGGCGACTTGCTTGAAGGCGAGGATGCGGCGGACGCGGACGAGTTTCATTCCTTGTTGCAGGTAGAATTTTAAAGCTCTAAAGTGCACAATGTATTTTCTTTTGTTCAGAAGGTTGGAAGTCAGCTCGGTGGTAGGTTTTACATTGTGCCCTATTTCCTCGGCTACCATCTCGGAGAAAGGCAAAACCATCGAAGGATCGATCTTCAACGATTCTGGAGCAGGCAGGTAGTCACTGTGGGCATCGTGTAATCTGGGAGTGTAGTCGAGGTCTACTTCCAAGATGTAGCTGTAATCCCCATGGTCGGGTACCGAGAACACGTCGAAATGTTGAAGCTCGTGTTTGGTGAACCATCTAAAGTTTGAATATGGATGTTTCTGGACCACGGCACACCCGTAAAGATTGTTGGCATCCAAGTAGATAAGGAAGGAGATGGGGCACTCGGGGTCAAAAGTGTCGTGGAAATAGTGGTTGTTGACTCAGGCATAGCGACGAGCGATGTAGGAAAGACCGCCTTTTATGCCGGAAGTGATAAAGTTGTGCTTGCTAACATGCGTGAAGAGTTCTAATTTGGCTTTATTTGCCTGAGTGCGGCACCTCAACTGAATCCTATTGTGGAAAGGTAGTAACATGGATCGAATTTAAAGCTTCTGAGACAGAGAGTGCGAAAGTTTTCAAAGACTTCGGCGAGGAGGTAGATGTCCGTCATTTGGTACACGGCGTGGTACGCTGCGAAGATTTTGATGGCTAACGTGCTCCAGATGTTCTGCACGTGTTGGTATTCCTCCTCGCCGATGTGTTCCTGTTTGACTTTGGAATAAAAAGCATCCCTCGTAGGTAGATCCGTTTGATTAAAAACTTCTGTGTCAGTAACGTGCTCGTAGGAGTACTTGCTTTTCTGGGTAAGTAGGTTTAGGAGAGTGTCGGTGTTGATGTCGGGGTTGAAGAGGTGAAATGGTCGCGAAGAGAAGATCACACCAGTCCGGCCCTGAGAATGGAGACAGCACCGGCGGCGTTCTTCAGGTTGGCAACGAGCGTCGCCAGGGACGAGGCCAAAAATTTCGGGCTGTCAATGAACCTGAGCGTGACGACGACGTTTTTCTTGGATGCGTTTGGTTGAGGGTAGGGGTTTTTAGGTCCACCGTCATGCTCTGGAATTGCTCCGCGTTCCTGGCGATGACGTTCACACTACCTTGGAACTTTTGGCTGCGGAAACGAGAAAGTGCATGTCGTAGCCTAGCAAATTGTGTAAGACTACGGGGATGACGCTGGTCTGCCTCGCCGACAAGATGCATTTGTTGTGCGCGAAGCCATGGTACTTGCAAGGAGGAAAGTGGTTGTAGTTCCGCACTTTCATCTCCTTCATATCTTTCTTCTCGGAGTTGTACAATCCTGGGTAGAAGCCCCCACCACAGTAGTGACAGTTCTGGGCGAGTTCAAAACATGCTTCTTCTTCGGTGAGGGCGAGTTGACGAGGATTGGCAATGAAGGTGGCGTACTTCAGATCCTCTTCCTCCATCGACTTCATGAAGTCTTCGAACGCGTCGAGTCCAAAGTGGTACTTCTCGTTCACGATCTCTCCAGCTGGTCCGACGACGACCGACGTACCTGTAGCTGCAAGGTACGGGCTTGTGGATGGCAGTCGTGGAACTGGTAGATGGACCGGGAAGAGGACCCGTCACGGGCTGGAGCAAGCACTTGAAGTCGGCATAGATCACACAGGAATGTTTATTTTGACGACTGAAGTGTTTGAATTCGAGGACGTTGTCGCCGAGTCTTGGGAATCGCAACCGCTGACTCGGGTGCAGGGCGAAGCATTGCGCTCGATGTTTGTGGGGGTGATTTCCCTGGTGAACCCCGAGAAGCAGTTGTAGCAGTAAAATTTCTTATTTGTTCCGATGCCTGCTCGCTTGAATAATCCGTCAAAATCTATGATGGCTGCATAGTGGAAATTGGGGCTGCCATCATCGTCATCCTCAGTCAGAAACAACAAGTCAATGATGGTCCGGTCAACCACGGACTTGCATACCCGAATGGGATATAAACCAAATTCCGTGGTGAAGGCAATCACGTTAATGGCAAGACCGCTGTTCTTGGCTTTGAACTCGTGGATCTTGGACAGTTCGATGGGATAGCGACGTGTGGAGTGGTCCACGCTGTCCATAAACTGGTCATAGTGTCCAGGATCGATGACGAAGCTGCGATGTTTGGCCGCCAAGACGGAGTACAAGAAGCACTTGTTTTTGACGCTGACGACGAACTGGCTCTTCTTCCCTAATTGTTGGGGTAGAGGGATGTAGGAAGAGGCTCTGAAGGGTCGTACTTGCCAACTTTGACGCGAAGATCCGTCATGGCCTCGACGACCCAACCGCTACCCTTTTTGGTGAAGGCGTCGATAGCGTGATGAATCTTTTTGTAGGCCTCATCGAGTAACGTGGGGGTGTCGTGAGCAGAGGGAACGTTGGAGTGTAGGCTCAAGAACCCGTCGTTGAGGGTTTTCCGGGCTCTAGAAAACCTCACAGTTAGGCAAAGTTGAAACCAGGCGAATAGAAGTCGGGTGATGGTGGGTTTCAAACAGGACAGAAGGTGGATGGGGTCGTGAAGGAGAGAGTTATAGCCGTTGTCGCCCACCAAGTTTTTGTTCTAGCTACGAAAGCTACCATCGTGGGCTTCGTCACAAGTTGGAGGCTCCACCACACAGTCACAACCCACCTCTTCGCAGACCGAACGAAGCTGGACGCAACGGAAATTTTCCATCAGGTCCTGATCGGTACCGTGATGGTTGGAAAGTTGGTCTATCAATGCGTGTTGAGAGGTAAACTCTACAGTACAAAACGTGCAGGTAAACGAAGTTTTGGATTCCATTTTTGAATCTAAGAACGACAAATCAAAAGACAAAATGTCTAAGCTTTTCTATATATATAGAAAAAAAAGTTCTACACGTTTTAAGAATGGCTTCAATAAACTTGCAACACAGCAGAGATGATCTTTCGATGAAATTCAAATTGGAAAAAGACAGATGACGTGGAGGTGTCGCCTGAAGAGATCAAGCGGGAAAAGGTCTTAGGTTTTATACCGGATCAACCGGAAATTGCTCCACGACTGGAAAGCATGTGAACAAATAGAATGTTCTAGAACGTTCCAGCAACCATGACGTCATAATTGCGTCACATTATACAATTTCCGGTTCGGACTCATTCTAGCGAATCCAAATTATCGACCCACATGCGAAACTTATCGTTGTACCCCCACCACTTGACCAAATAACTGGTCTTTTCCCCCACTTTTTTTTCTTTTTGACGACTTTCTCCACCAGTAACAGGTCCAACATGCTCGTCTTTTGCAACTCCCACTCGTAAAAGCTGCCCTTTACACTTTCCCTGCTATAATCCTTCAGGGTGTACGAGACCGGGTAAGTCTTTCTTATTTTATCTACAACGTAAATTTCGTTGGTCCAGTTTTGAAGATAGCCCTTGTCGAATACCCTTTTTACGTAAGATACGCGGACTTCGTCCCCGACCTTAAATTTACTAGTTTTTTTTTTAATTGTTTAGGAATGGCGGGTTTTAAGTTTACCGGCGACAACATGTTTGGGTCTCACCTTAATCGTTCTATGCACGGAACGGTTGTACTTGTCTAGAAGGGTAGGAAGTAGGTTTATACACTCGTAGGTGCCTCTACGGGTGAATTCGCGCCACATTAAAGTCTTCAGCGTCCGGTTGAAACGTTCGACTACGCTCGCCTTGGTCTCGGAGTAAGTGTGGTAGTGGTTGATGGCCAGCCTTTACATCAGAGGGGTGAATGTCGAGTTGAAAAATTCCGTCCCTTCGTTGGATTGTAAGAGATGAGGCTTAGTCGAAACCAGCATCTTCTTAAAGGGGTGGTAACGTCGTCCGCGGACTTGGATTTGTTCAGTTCCGCTCGAGCGAACTTGCTGTATACGTATAGCTGGGTGAGCAGATACTTGTACCCTTTGTTGAAAAGGGAGTACGGGATTATCTCGACTAGATCTATCTACACAGGTCGTCTACGAACGATGCTTTGGTATTACGCCTGGGGTAGTGATGCCTGGCCGGCTTGTGGAGGTCTTTGGCTAGAGTTTCCATTTGTTACGTTTTTACCATTTGTTACATTTTATTTACAAAAAAAATTTTTCATTTCACGACATAACGATCACTTAATTATTTATTTAATTTTAATGTCATATTCTCAACTTGACTTTAGCCTTCCTCGCTCAACCCCACTCTGGTAAGGGCGAAGACGATCTTCTTGGCCACGGAAGCCAACGCCTCGTCCGCTCTGTGTTTATCTTCCAATCGTCGCTTGCGGCGTAAGATATGTCGTGTTTTTTACAAGCTTCGTCGAGAGCATTGACGCCAACTTCTCCTCTCACCAGTCTTTTGCTTAGTTTCCTACCAGGGCCGCAAAACTTGTAGCCCGGGATGTGCAGTTCTATTAGCAGTTTATTTATCATTGTGTTAACAGACCCGAGCCCTTCGTTCTGGTTGACTTTTTTGCCGTCCAGTAGCTTCTGGAACTGCGCCTTGTTCGAACCGCAGACTAGGCATTTTCCCTTCTGGTGTTGGCGTTTGTTCGACGTCGTCGCGGTAACGCGGTCTACGGTACTGGTAACTCGTTACAGTTCAAGCAATACAGTTTAGATTGTAGTTTTATTAAGAAAGAATTATCACAACACAAGTTAACCCTTTCAGTGCTAAACCCGAGAAAATCTCTGGCCAAACACAAGCACAGGTTGCAGTATTAAAAACAGAGTCCTTACTATGCGCGAGATGGCCAACAATGCAGGAATGACAACAATACTAGGTTCCCTTAACAAGCCGACTCTAGAGACGGCCGTGGCCGAGTTGGTAGAGGTGTGTGCCTCACGTTTAAGAGCTCCTTCAGGTTGCTAGTTCGAGCCCCGTCCAGGTTACCCCTACTTTTTTGGAGATGTAAAAAAAAACGCAGTTCTCAAAGGGTTAAACTAAAAAAAATTGCTGTTTTATTAAACTAAAAATATTTTTTATATATAAAGCAAATCAGAATGAAAATCATTAACTACGATTCTGCGGACGAGACCAACTTCGAGAAAGACAAGAAGGGAGACATGCTTAAATTCCCCGAACAACTAGATGCAAAATCTGTGGTCCGGCCAGCTGCGGCAAGACTAATCTAACTCTTAATCTCATCTGCAATCATGGTTGGCTCGAGTACAATAGGTTATACGTGTGTACTTCGAAGACACTGTTTCAGAGCAAGTGCGAACGGTTGAGGCGGGCCTTCGAAAAGACTTGCCCCGAAGTTGCAGTCTTCTGCTCAAGCTTGGAAGAGATACCGTTGCCCAAACAACTGTTGGACAGCAACGACAACAAGACCTTGTTTTTATTCGACGACTGCATGATAGAAAAGCAGGACAAGATCGAGAGGTACTTTGCCTATGGACGGCAAGACAACGTGGACGTGCTTTACCTGTGTCAGACCTACAGCAAGACCCAAGCACGTGATCCGAGATAACGCCAACATCGTGATGCTGTTCAGGCAGGACGATACCAATCTTAAGCACGTCTACAACAACCACGTAGGGTGCAAGATGAGCTTTGAGGAGTTTAAGCAAATCTGCGGGGAGTGTTGGAATTCCGAACCGTACGGATTTCTGACTATATACAGGTTCGTACCCTTGAGAGAAGGGTGGTACAGGCACATGTTGGATCGAGTGTAGCGGCATCGATTTGGGAAAGCGTTAGTTCCGAACCAATTGAACCAATTTGGTGTTGGCAGGAACAAGAACGAGTGTAACCGCGATTGTGGGCAAGTCTTGAAGTAAAAATGAGTTTTCATTTTCATTGGCGCCGACAAGAATAAGAAATAGAAATTGCGTTACTTAGTACAAGAAATCGTTTCAACAAAATGAGTTTCCATTGCCGCCGACAAAAACAAGAATAAAAATTATGTTTTTTCATTAGCGCCGACCAAAAAAAGAAGTAGAAATTGTGTTTTTTCATTGCCGCCGACAAAAAAAAATGAAATAGAAATTGTGTTTTTTCATTAGTGCCGACAAAAAAAAAAGAAATAGAAATTGTGTTACGATTGTAGCCATGAGTTGAGGTATAGGCGTGGCTTGATGTAAACATGTGTTTGAATTTGTGTCGGTGCCGACAAAAACAAGACATAGAAATTGTAACCACAAATGAGAAATCGCGTTACTTGTACAAGAAATCATTTCAACTGAAATGAATTTTCATTGGCGCAGACGAGAATTTGCGTTGGCATCGACGAGAACTAGTGTCGGTGTCAACGAGAACGAGTGTTGTCGTCAACGAGAACAAGAATCGCGTTACCAAAATCAAGAATTAGCATCAACAAGAACAAGAACTCAATTTTTTACATAAATAAAATGGTAGTAGTAGTTTAAGTTCTCTAAAAATGAGTACTAAGAAACAACAACGAGCTTCGGACTATTACGAGGCCTTGAAACAACGACTCAAACATAAAGTCAGGGATGTCAAGCTAGAAAAGGTTACAGAGTCCGAGTATCTCACTAAGATATTCAAACCGGTAACAGATCCCATCAGAGAGCAGGCCAAACGCCGAGCGATAGACGTCAAGGAGGCTGCCGCTTAAAGACAGCTCCAGATCAAATACCTGCTGGCTATCGAAGCCGGCTAACAGAAACAGCACATACAGCACGGGGGAAAACTTCAGAACATTCAGAGGGACTTGGAAGCCGCGTCCGGCCCCAGCTATAACAGGGAGGAAGATCAAGGGGATACGGAAGACTCAGAATCAGAGCTGGCTTTTAATGCCGGGGCAATGAGACGGTTATCTAGCTCTATGGGAGCTCTAACCCCCGCCTCGCTCATGCAAATCGAAGCTTTGACACCGAGCGCTTGAATGAGATACTTGGACGAAGAGACTTCTTTGACAGACACCGTGCAGTTAGGACCACTAGCTATCGACTACTTGAGCATGTTCACTACCAGAGAGGCCTTGGCCGACCCCACTTTTAGTATAAGGTACAAACTGGAAACTAAAAAGTACAAGATCGGTAGGTAACTCTGACGTGGATTTTGTAGACGACGACGTGGTGGTGGGAGGAACACGATACCAAGGTTCCGATGAGCTGTGGCAGTTGTTCATGCTCAAGAATCCGCGAAAACCGAGCGACGATCACTCGAGTCTGTTGGATTTTCACGCCATTCTCAGGAGAAAAGATTAATATCCAGCGCCAGTTACAAGTACGCTACCTTCATCTAACCGTTGTTTGGCAAGATACAGCAACAACAACAACAGCCAACTCGACAAGGGGAAGGGTACCGGTTTTACAAAGATCCTAACGAACCTGGACGAAGAGATCGTGCACATTTAAACGGAGTTGAAAGCCAATGGTCTTTTGTCAGATGGGCAAGTCGATCGAGGAGTTTGAACGATGTTAAAAGCCGAAAAGAAACAAAAATTTAAAACAACATTTTTTTTCAATATTAAAACTACATCAATAAATGATTAAATCCATTCGTCGAACTTTCGTCTCGTGCGACATCCAGGGAATAACTACGTTTTCCTCATCCATAGTCCTTTCCTCGAACACCACAGATTTCATTAGTAAATTTTCGACTCCTCTACTGCTCTCAGACAATGAAGAGTGGGCGATCGCCCTCATTAACTTGGAGATTTGCAACTCCATTCTGAACGTGTAAGTCGGCGTTTCGGACTCTTCCGACTACAGCGTTAATGGCGGCAAGGACTGGACGAGGATCCGTATCCCCGAGGGCAGTTACGAGCTGGACGAGATCGAAAACTATATTTATGGGAAACTGAAGAGCAGTCGACATTGGGACCAGCAGAACGATGTCTCCTTAATTCGAATCACTGGCAGCTCCAACTCGTTGAAATGAGAGCTGTACGTCACCAACGGGGAATACAAAGTGGACTTTTCTCCACCGACCAGTGTTGGGAAAATCTTTGGTTTCAAAGCAAAGTCTAACGATTCTGGAACCCTTGTCACTAAAAGCCCAGCCAACATCCTGAACGTCAACACGATTTTGGTGCATTGCGACCTGGTAGGCAAATCTTATGTGACTGGCTCGAGGCAGCCGACTCTCTACTTTTTCTATCGGAACAGCTCACCCTGCTACAAGATAGTCCAATCCCCTCACAACTTGATCAATTTACCCGTGACGGGCATCACCATTCGTTCGATCGGAATGTGCTAACTGACTAGGAAGACCGGCCACTGAATTTGAGGGGGGAAACGATTACTATGAGACTGCACTTGAGGAGGAAGATTTAAAAAATGAATGAATAAATAAAGAGATAGAGAAACGATGTACAAATTTTTTCTATAATAAAAGAGAAACCATATACAGATTTTTTTTCTGTAATAAAAGATAAATGCTGGATTTTAAGCGTAACAACAACAAACCAGCCTCTTCTTCTTCAACTCACAACGACAGCGAGTTCTGAGCCAAAAGACTCAAACTCCTCACCGCCCAAAACGCAGCGTATCTAGGAAATCTCATTTCAACATGGAAACAACCGAAAGTTACCTAGATGGCGTGTCTCGGAAAACCAATATCTTTAATCCGACGCTTGTTCCCGTAGAAACTTCTAATAGTCTGGTTCAGGTACAAGTATTTTTTCTCTATTGGAAACTGCATTAACCAAGTCATTACTGAGGCGAGTAATAGCAGAGGTAATTCGGCTTTCAGTTTGCGAACCTCTGTTTGTAGAGCGCCAATTTGAGAAAGATTGACCACATCTGAAGGCTCAAAAGCTAGGCCTACTTTGGTTAAACGTTTGATCTAGTAAGCGTAATTATCTTTGGGCGTCAAATTAAATCCAACTCCCTTTTTGCCTTTAATTGTGTCAGTCCTCTGTTCGATTCTAGACCTCTTCAAAACTCAACCAAATTTGTCAATAGACATGAATTTTACTTTATTATATATAAAAATAAAAAAATAAATTATTCAATTTCTAAGTTTGAGTTTGCGGTGTGCTAACCATGTTTGAGTTTGTTGGGTGCTAACCATTGGGAGAAAAAGATCGATATTTCAACTAGCCAGCGGATCAATGTGCTAACGTACAGGCATGGAATATTTCTTTATTTTACTTTATTCAAGCACCTGATGTCGTTTTATAGGAGTCCACTTAAAATCCCTAACACCAAATGGTTAATTTAAAAATTACACTATTTTACTTTTAAATTGTACAAATACTCTCATCGCGAGCATAAACCACGTACTCCCGTCTTTAGCTGTCTGTGCAAGAAAGAACGCAGTTTTTAATTTGCTTGCTTGGTGTTGTATTCTAGATTTGATGGCGTCTTCATTTTGTTGCTAGGCAGCAGCGCAGGAGGCTTCCAGACACCAGAAAATCAATTACCTCGCTTGCGAGCATGCTAGCACGATCGCAGTTTTATAAAGCAAGAGGGGAATATTTGATACCAATAAATAAATAAATATAAATAAATAAAGATGAAGATGAATGACAGAAGCAAATGGGGGGGGGGTTGACCATTTTGGAAAGATGTTGGTACTAGCAGTTTTAAAAAAATTACTCTATAACTACCTATCATGAACATGAATTTTCCAACGAAGAATATCAGTATACTGGTTACCTTGATTCCACTCATTCAAACGAGCCAGGTCCGAATCCGGCCCCAGGACATAGAGATTTTATTAAAAATAAATAAAATAAAAAATGGCTGTGTTTCCTCTTCCTCTCCACCACCGGTTACCACGACAACAACCGGCTTGGAAAATGAGGCATTTCGAATTGCATGGGGGTGGCCATCTTGGTATCTGTCCTGTGTCCTGGGCGAAAATAGTACTTTCCTACTACTTACTAGACGTAACAAAATGTAATTCTTCACATGCACTGCTAGCTCTGAGAATGGGCCCCGGGCACCATGAGCAAATCAAGAAGCAACAGTCAAGTGGACTGCTTCCTGGTCTTCAAACCACATAAATGCCGCCTCGAATTCTGGGACCCACTTCAGTAAAAAGTAACGACACATAATTCGGGACAGAAAGGGTTAATCAATGTTTTTCTTGGCCCAGCATAACCCTTACAGTCCAGGAACCTGAAAGAAGGACGCAAACTGGACAGACAAAATAGTAAGTCTACATGCGCACCACAAGCATTGTTAGGGGGTCCCAGAGACTGAACAAAGCGAACAGCAACAACACAACGGTCAGAATCACTGTCTCCAAACCAAGTGAATACCAGTTGGAATTCCGAGACTAATCAAACTATGGTATGGGACTGATAAAAACCAAAAATAATTTGAAACTGAAAGAATTACCAATACTATTCTTGGTCCAGCACAACCCATTCAGTCCCAGTATCCTTAAAAAATGACACGAACTAGATGGACCAAAACTAACTCCCTCACATGCGTCACCAGCTTTGTTAGTGGCCATGGGCACCCTGAGCAATTCGAAGCGCAACAACCCAGTAGTCAGAGCACTCATCTCCAAACCAAGTAAAGGTCAACGTGTATCCCGCGAAACCTTTTTTAAAAAAACGAATAAAGAAAATTCGGGACTGAAAAGGTTAAACACAGTTTTTCTGGGCCCAGCATAACCCATATAGTCCCAGCATCTTGATAAAAGGACACAAACTAGCTAGGCCAAAAAAAAAGTCCCAATGTGCCAGCAAGCTTATGAGGGGGGTGTGGGGACCCCGACCAAAGCGAGCAGCAAGAGCCCAATGGATTGCTTCCTTGTCTTCAAGCAAATGAATGCTGGCTCGAATTTTGTGGTCGACTTCAGTAAAATGTCACCAGACATAATTCGGGACTAACAGGTTTAAACATTGTTTTTCTTTGACCTGCGTCGTAAAAGAAGGACACAAACTAGGCGGAGCCAAAACGTAAGTTTACATGCCTTCCACAAGCTTTAGGGGGCACCAGAGACCCCGTCACCCTGTTGTGCTGTTCTCAGGAAAATACGTGTAAAGTTTGAGTCTGCTGAAATCGCTGTCATATCGATTTCAAAAGCTATTTGAAGTACTGAATCCGTTATTGTATACACTGTTTACAGGTTGAACTGTTCTCTACAAATTATAGCATTTAAAACATTCTTTAAATGAGCAATAGTAAATAAACTGCTTTTTATTAAAAGATTAAGTCATTAAAAGCTTAATGTTGTAACGTAAAAAGGATGTAACTGTAGTTATGACCATTTGTGACAATAGATTGTTACGTTAAAAAGGTGCAAGTGTTGTAGTCTCCAGGAAGTAGCAGCCTTTTTGCGTGACAAATCTGGACAACTAAGCAAGTTACATCCTTTTTGCCGACTGCTAATTTTGATTGGCTGGAGATACGATGTTGAAAATTTTTTGGCTAATAATTGGCTACAGTGGGAGTAATATGAGCACTTATTCATAAAGGTTGTAGTTGTAACTCGAGTTACACTCTTTCTGCAGTACAGGGCCACCGAAGCAGGCAGCATCAGCAGCAGCAGCCCAGTGGTCAGCGTTCCCATATCTAAATCATGTAAATGCCAGCTGGAATACCTCGACGAAACTAACGATGATATCGGACTAACAAAAAAAGTCACCAAACATAATTCGGAATTGAAAGGGTTAGCAATATTATCCTTGGCCCAGCACAACCCTTTCAGTCCAAGCATCCAGAAAAAATGACACGGACCAAACTAATTCCACGTGTGCAACGCTCTTAGTGAGTAGGCTCCGGACACCTGAGCAAAGTGAGCAGCAACAGCCTAGTGGATTGCTTCCTCGTCTTCAAACCAAATAAATGCCGGCTCGAATTTTCCGACCGGCTTCAGTAAAAAGTCATCATACATAATTGGAGACTAACAGGGTTATACAATTTTTTTTGGACTAGATCACCAAAAAGTTAAGTCTGCACTCATGGCGCAAGCTTTATTTGGGAGACGCCAGACTCTCTGAGGAAAGCGAACAGCAAGAGCCAAGTCGTCAGCATTCTCATCTCAAAACCATTTAAAAGCCGGCACGATTCCCGGAACTTGCCTATCATAATTTTCAAACTAAAAAAAAGTCACCAGACATAATTCGGGACTAAAAGGGTTAGTAGTAGGATAGTGCTATTTTCAACCAGGACAGAGGACAGATACCAAACCAAGATGGCCACCCTCAAGTAAACAGGAAGTGACGCCATTTTCAAAGAAGACCATCAATTTGGAAGGTCTTGACGTCACTTCCTGTCTGGCATTTTCCAATATGGCCCCCCCTATTTAGCACCCCCAGGACCCGATATACTATTTAGCAACCCCCAGGACCCGATATACTATTTAGCACCCCCTTAGACCTTCGACGCGGTTTTTGGCGGCTAAGGAGTGGCGGGACGTAAAAAACGCATGAGGTCGATTTAAGGCAGAATTTTATCCTCTCATTTCGATCTGAACAAGTTTTGACGTGGGAGCGATCGTTTAGGCTCTACGTAGAGGGGAGAAATACCTTTTGGTGAACTCACAGGAACACACAAGATGGCCGCCATCAAGTAAATCATATTTTTGGGGTCGAAGGAGTGGCGGGACGAAAAAAAAACGCGTTTTCATTAATACAAAATCATGTTGGATTTTAAGAGTAATCAGAGCTTCTCCTCATCACCATCTCCTAACAATGAGTTACGTCCAGAAAATGCCTCGTTTCTAGAGATTCTCTTAAATGCGAAAATAAAGTAGGGGTAAATAGGCCTGCATACTCGGAGGGTTAGCAGCAGAAATCGTGGAGCTTCGTGTTTACGTATTATAAGACATCGAGAGTAAATAGGTTTACAGCACGTTCGTTCATAGCTGTACAATACGCATAATTAACGTGTTTATATCGTAATGGAAACATCAAACCATGAATAAAAGGTACATTATATGTTTAGGTGCGTCTTTTCGATGTTTGTGTAAGGTTTCTCGAGGTTCCTTTAAAGCCACGTGAAACGAACAATTATCGCGTGTAGAACGAGATGGAAACGACGATACGTGAATAAAACGTACGTATAGGTTTAGCTTACGTATTTTACACGTTTCCGGTACGTTTTAGATTTTATTTTTGGACGTTTTCCATTCGATAGGTCTATGTTTTTAGGTTTTCCTCCATTCTCAGTTATAAAAAGAATATTTATATTAGTAAAGAGATAAAATATTTATACGTATACGAAAGTCTATGTTTTTAAGTTTCCCCAATTCTCAGTTATAAAAAGAATATTTAAAGAGATAAAATATTTATACGTATACATCAGTACAAAGCTTAGACAGGATAAGAATGGAAGATAAACGAGGATATCTAGTACAGAACTTGATAAAAAAGTTTGGTGCGACGAAAAAAAAGATACGCGATCCGAAGGCCTTCGAGATTCGTTTAAACCCCTCGTGAAAGAAGATGAGGAACACGAGGATAAAAAACGTAAAGACGATGGCGAGAATGACGAACCCGAGGCTAAAAAACATAAATACGACGATGATGACGAGCGCAGTGATGCGTCAGAAGAAGGGGAAACAACCGCGAGACCTCCCCATCGCTCTTTAGAGTCGCTTCTGAAGGACCGAGCGTTGGGTGCGACTGTGAGATATTATTTGCGTAGATTTTTCGCGACACCGAAAAAAAAAACGATTCCGTCTTCGGGTTACGGTACGACGGGGGAGGAGACCTAATGATAGGGAATAAACCCATCGAGATATAAGAGAACGACTTGATGTTAGAAGAAAAGCCTTACCGAGGACGAAATCAGCTGTGGAGTTTACTGACCCGAAAAGACTTGGGAGTTTGAAACGTACCACCCCAAGGTCTTGGCTTCGTATGCCTCTATCCTGAAAGACAGTCACGCTATATGCCGCAACAAAGACTCAAACTCCGGCAAGCCTAAATTGAATCGCAGCCGCAAGTACGCTCTCGTTATCAAACCGATCTGGGAGGACTTGAAAGCGGAACGAAAAAGGGGTTGGGGTTTCCCAGAGGAAGAAGAAGAAGAACCCGAGGATGAAGATGATTTCGAGTCTGAAGAAGAAGAAGTAAAAAGATTTGGACGAATCGGGTTCGGACGAAGAATCCAGTGGATCGGACGACGAAACATCGGAAGCAGAGGCCACCGAAGTAGATTATGGCAATGCGAACGAGTTGGCAGATAGGCTCAGAATATTGCTCAGTTTATCGTTGCTGGGGGTAGCAGAACAAGAAGAGGAAAATATCGAAATTCTAGCCGGGCTGGAGGCTATCGAAATCGTAACCGAAAATAAAAAGGAGGATATACTACAAAACCTATACAACATCGGAGTTTTGTCTCGTTGCTATTCTCGACTTAAGGATAAAACATGCGGCTCTGGCTTTCATCTCAAGTAAGGTCGAACTTGTAGCATAAGATATTATGCAGGCAATATTACTTAGCTGTACTGTATTATTGTAATAAAGGATATACTAATTTATTCGAAGTGGTCAATAAAAAAATTTCGTGAACGTATTTCGTAGTTGCAGCATCAGTTGACAAAGTCAGCTCGCCCAAATTTCTAATGGGTTTTATTTAAACAAGCACTTTATTCAAGCACCCGATATTGCTTTGTAGCAGTCCACTTTGTATCACTAACACCAACAGGTTAATTAAAAAAATACACCATTTTACTTTTAAATTGTACAAATAACACTCATCACGAGCATAAACCACGTACCTCCATCTTTAGCTGTCTGTGCAGGAAATAACACATTTTAATTTTTTTTTTAATTTGCCTGACCACTGAATACTGCTTTGCAAAGATGCCCTTTAAAAATTAATGTGAGCTTTAAAATGCCTAAAGTTTAGTTTGAAACACTCCCTTTTATTAATGCCAATTGTCTGTTGAAAGTTTTATGATATTTCGAAACAAAGATACTACATTCTTCATTTTACTTCAATAGGCTTGAAAAAGATAAGAAAATGCCAGTTTGGAAAATTTTATAAAAAGCTATATTGCACAAGAAAATGGTGGAATTCCTATTCCTGAGCAAGCAAGTGCTGCCATCTAGTGCCTTCATATACCTACC
The DNA here is from genome assembly GCA_023313725.1 of Lithobius niger. Classification (NCBI taxonomy): domain Eukaryota; kingdom Metazoa; phylum Arthropoda; class Chilopoda; order Lithobiomorpha; family Lithobiidae; genus Lithobius; species Lithobius niger. Next base: position 7,135 of record JAHWFP010206040.1, on the reverse strand, counting down.
ATTTACATTGACTTTTCATCTGACTAACTCAGTATAGTGGATAGCATGGTAGCGTTCCATCCCAATGATCCAGGTTCGAATCTGGCCTCAGGACATAAGCGAATTTATTTTTTCTCATTTTTTTTCTAAGTATCCTACCTCGTAGTCTACGTAGAGCCTAAACAGTCAATCCCAAGGCAAAACTTGTTCAGATTGAAATCGAAGAGGATACAATTTAGAGTAAAATCGACCTCACGCATTTTTTTTCGTCCCGCCACTCCTTCGACCCCCAAAATAAGATTTACTTGATGGCGGCCATCTTGTGTGTTCCTGTGAGTTCACCAAAAGGTATTTCTCCCCTCTACGTAGAGCCTAAACGATCGCTCCCACGACAAAACTTGTTCAGATCGAAATGAGAGGACAAAATTCTGCATTAAATCGACCTCACGCGTTTTTTTCGTCCCGCTACTCCTTAGGCACCAAAAACCGCGTCGAAGGTCTAAAGGGGTGCTAAAGAGTATATTAGCACCCCTGGGGGGTGCTAAATAGGGGAGGCCATATTGGAAAATGCGAGACCGGAAGTGACGTCAAGACCTTCCAAATTGATGGTCTTCTTTCAAAATGGCGTCACTTCCTGTTTACTTGAGGGCGGCCATCTTGGTTTTGGTATCTGTCCTCTGTCCTGGTTGAAAATAGCACGATCCTACTACTAGGGTTAAACAATGTTTTCTTGGCCTGGATAACCCTTTCAGCCCAGAAGTCCCGAAAAAAGACACAAACTAGATGCGCCAAAAAGTAAATTTACGTGCATGCCACAAACTTTGGCAGTGGGCTCCACCATTGATCGGCGTTTTCAAGTTACAGCTTAGTTCCGTACCTACGACAGAATGATTGAACTCGAATCCATGACTATTTTTTAATAATATATATACACATTTTTAAGGGGTACTTCACCCAATACTCACATACTACCCCCGTTTTTTTTTCCATGGGTTTGCATCCCCAGAGTTTTCTGATGTGACGGGACAGCCCAATCAACCTTTTGACCTACTTATGCGTTTTTCCCTTTAATTCATAACCTCATGCACGACCACAAGGAGTAGTACAATGCAAAACAGTTGCAACCAGAAATTATAACCATAACTAAAACCTAAACTATCCCTATTTATGCGAAAAATTTCGTTGTAAATCATAATGAGAAAACTGCATCAATTCACCAAAATTATAAAGTTCGCTCACTCTCACAACTTCGAAATAGACACTAGATCACACAATTTCGCTAGTTTTCGACGGCTATCTGTCACTTCTTCAGGCGTTTAGGGTTTTCAGGACTTCTTTCTACATTTTCATCACTGTTGATATTTTGCTGATTCAAATTCTTGCGGCGTTGAAGCCTCCCGTATTTGTATAGTTGCACCACTGATCTTGTCACTAGGCCCCATTCGAATCAGCAAAATGTCAAAAGTGCTGAAAATGTTGAATCAAGTCCTGAAAACCCTTAAAAGCCTGAAGAAGCTGACAGATAGCTGTCGCAAATTAGGAAACTGGTGTGATCTAGTATCTATTTCGAAGTTGTGAAAGTGAGCGAACATTGTAATTTTGTTGAGTCCTATTTATGCCCCGTGCATGGTGTAAGGTGGATTAAATTTCCCAGTCTGCCTCTCCCGGTGTTTATACTTCTTAGGATAAGGTAAAGATGAGATGTTCCGTGGTTTAAGGGCCAGGTATTGTTGAAGCAAGAATAGAATAAAACCCTGATCCGTTTGTAAAACAACTTTTAGATGGAATTTTAAATTCTTCTTGTTCCACAAAACCACCGTTTTTACAAGTCAAGACTTCGAATTTTCTTTTGGTCCTGAGTAGTTAATTATTAAATAGTTAATTAAAGAGCGGAAGAGAAAATACACATGGAACTAAAGGTAGTACGTGTGGACAAATTCCACTATGGCTGTTTCCTTCGAGCATTTTGCCGCTACTAGGATCCGTTAAATCCACGACACGGAACCTCATGGAGCTTGTATATCCAGTACTGTACTCCTGATTTCACGCTAGTAGTAAGGGACAAAAGAAAAAACAGGCCCTTTCGAACGCGCCTCCAGTAAACCCGTGCATTTTGTTATGTTTATAATATTCCAATTTGAGTATTATTATTTGCAGGTTATTTTTTAATGGTGGTGTAGCTAGTTTGTCACCATGTGCTTATTTTAAAAATGCTCAAAATTTCTCTTTACCAAAAACAATATGTACATGTACAATATGTACATGTTAATAATAAAGGTTGAACAATTTTTCTTAACCAGAAAACAAGAAAAACGTAGTGTATAGCGGAAATGGTTAGTAGTAGATAACCACACTCACCGTGAAATAAGTAGTAGCAGATGTTAGCAGTAGTTGTTTTGGCAGGCCTTTTTGAGCAACCCCCTGGCCCCCTGCTTGGCCCTTCCTTCTTTTCAGCAGATGGGGGTCTCTTTTTGAGGGGCCTGTATTTTTTTTGCGTTTTTTTTTCAAAGTGTTGCTGTTTGTGGAAGCATTTTTCGGCGTATAACTTTCTTCTTGTGTCACTCCTTACTTGAATATTTTACGGGTTTTCCCACCAACAAGTGGGTTGGTCATTGGCCTATTTGTTTACAAGACTGACGTACAGGTTAATGAAAGTTGTGACTGACCTGGAAAGTAACTAACACCTTCTGGCGAGTAAGGGCAGGCCGCTTCCGGATGCTTTGTCATAACCTCAAAAGACCAATGACTTGGTATACTTTCAATTTACTGAATATCAACATACACTGTCAGCCAAAAATTGAGGTCAAAAACCAAACCTTGAAATAGAGAGGTGTGTCTGCTTTTTGGGGATAAGTCGAGAGAACATTGCGGCAGGATAGGCCGATTTGTTGACTTCAGCTTTTTTGTGTGGTGAGCAACATTGCAGTAATTTTCTGGAAGAATTCTAATTCTTACACAACCAGGGCCGTAGCTACCGGGGGGTTGGGGGGGAAAGGGGGTAACCCCCCCCCCCCCCCCCAAAAAAAAATGTTCAAGGGGGTGTAAAAACGATACTTGAAATAACGCAAAAAGTATGAACTTTCCTTCTCCAAAAATATATTTTTCTAATGACGTGTCCATTTTTATTGATACCACACAACGTTTTTTTTTTGCGGAAATCACAAGCTATTGAATAAAATTTCGGATTAATTTGAAGTGCAAAAATAACCAACCAAGACCGCTATGACGAGGGATGGTAGGTACAACAAACAGTGCAGTGGCACCCAACCTAGCAGAGCCACTGCTATAGAACCTCAAGCATTGTTGTATCTTGGACTTGCATACTATCACACTGCATGGTTGTATTAACCCGAAATCCTGCTTTGATTTTAGCTATCATCCCTGATGAAAGCAGTGGTGGAATAACTGCCAAAACTACCGAAAACAAATGAATAATTCTTCATCTTTAACGCGGAAAAAGAGTATGAAACCATTTCTTTCCCGCTTTTCGGGAGAGGGTTAATGTGATGGCGGCAGTTACACGATTTTTATTAGGAAAACTTGGATTTCCGATTACTTGTTGGTAAGGCAGGGAACTTAACAATTGTACCGAATTTGAAGTCATTTTGTAGTCATGATGAAGCTGAAGCAAGGCCCCACCTTGGTAGTGCATTGATTCGAGTGCCCGGCCTAGGTAATATGCTGGACATCTTGGGTTTGGATCACAGTTGGACGATTTTACCCTTTACCCAGACAAAGAAATCTCACGAGGCCCGTCTTAATGATGACTGTGCGCTTTGTAAACTATCTGGAAAAAAACTATCGACTTTCTAATTTAATTTTAAAAAAGGCCGAAACAATTGTGAAAGGGTTAATGATGATCCCTTCCTTTTTAGGTTAATCTTTGTCTTTTTCAGTTTCTTACCACCTATAATCTATTATATTAGCTGAAGCGAAATAAAGGAGGACCCGTAATATCACTGTGTATGTTCCATCTCTCGTCTTTGTGCGACCCCATGCTGCCAAATACGGAACGACTGGTCCTAATTATTTTTGGGAAAAACACACATTGAAAATATGCTGTGTCGGTTTTCTAGAAAGATTCAGTGCCATACCTAGCTGCCTGTAGGGAGGGGGATGGGGAGAAACCAAGCTCAACTGCCTTTTAAAAAAGAATTATTTTTTATGGTTATGGTTTTAGTTTTAAGAGTTATTGGACTGGACGTTTTTTCGTTGAGATTGGGGTGGGAGGTAGTAAATTGCCGGTTTGCCCTCCCAGAAAAATTCCTAGCTACGGCCCTGTGCACAACTGTCATCTTTAAATTTCACTAAAAAAATGTAAGTGTTTGTTTTGTTTTGGTCGCCTGGAGGCGCATCATGCTGTACCCGCAGAACTTTAAGTGAAAGTTTCATGCAATGTACTTCCGTGAGTGCCTTGGTGGCCTTGACCCCCAGACCTGCTCTAGCGAAATGACACAATAGCTATGCATCTTTAAAATAAATACTGACGAAAAATTATATCAGACCGCTCACTAAAAAAATGGGGATATTTGCTCGTGAGGAGTCTGATTGCATTTTTGTCGTATAGTGTATTTTTTAAAACCATTGACACAAATACACCACACATTTTTTCTGAAAAGCTGTTAGTTTGTTACTACTGAAATAGTGACTTAACACTTTGCAAGCACGTAAAAATAGATTGTTACGTCGTGCTGAATTAAAGACCAGCGATTATAAGACTTTTTAAACAATTAAAACGCGTTTTTTGTTAGGTGTGATTATACTGCTGATTTGCCTAGTAAGTATCATATCAAAAACCAAAACTGGTAAAAGGGGCCGCTGGGTTCCTAATGGTTCGGCCCTTCAAAGTAGTGATATAAACACACCAAAACATTCGCCAAGTTAATCGCACCGCTCAATAATTCGAAGGTTAAATGAAAACTAGAACATTGCTACTTTCGGTAGCAATGTTCAAGTTTTCATTTAACGTCCAAAGTATTATTCGGTTCGATTAAGTTGGTGAATGTTTTGGTGTGTTGATATCACTCCTTTCAAGGTCCGAACCATTAGGAACTTGGAAGCCCCTCTTACCAGTTTTGGTTTTTGATATGATATCACTCCTTTTTTTAATTGTGTATTGACTCAACTCCACTACCGTGCAGATGAGTAATAAAGTGCCACGTCAACAAGAAATTGGTTTTCAACAATTTGCTACTACCTTTTGCCTATAGGCCGAACCATTCTCAACTTAGTCACCTGTTTATTGGCTTTTGGTTTAGCTCTTATTTTGTTGTAATATGTTGTATTTAGTTAGTTTTGGTGTGTTGATATAACTCCTTTGAAGGACCGAACCACTCTCAACGTGGTGGCCTCTTCACCAGTTTTTGGCTTTGTTTATTTTGCTTTGTTTTTACACTTGGTGAATTGGACGTGAATACAATTTCTTTGCAACGTTGTTTAGATATATCGTGATACACTAGTGTGTGTCTAAGCACGCACGTCAGTATACACTTTCTCATTGTCGGAACTTTGGCCGTCCAATGAGAGACCATGCCGACAATACTAACAATGGTTATAACAATATTTTCGTACTTACGCGCCCTCCAATGCCATCCCTGTTACGCCCCCAGGATCCAACCCATAAAAGGTACGCAGTTCATATTGTAGTGCACCCATTCGTCCAATTTCATAGCTGGAACCCTTCCCGTTATCTGGGAATCGATGAATAATCACCCTATGGGATTTAACATGGGGATGAGCGGACTAGCTAGCTAGGTAGCTAGTTAGTAACACATTTTCAACGTTATTGAGGGGCAGATATTACATTGAAAGCAGCATAGCTGGCATTCAAACACGAGTTAATTTTTGTCAGGTGGGTCATTGCTCTCGATTTCAACACAATTTAAGCTTTTATACCGCATTAATATTTTTCCCTAAGCACCTGAAATGTGCCCAACTATGCTTCAAGATATAAGACACTGACGTAATGGCATCGTGCTACAATGTTTTACAACCTCGGCAATTGAATTACAGTGATGTTTGTTGTGATGTTTGTTGCCTAACTTGGCGCGATACACTAGCGTGTGTCTAGATTACACCTTTTTAAAAACACAGCCCACTTTGTCAGTGTTTAACTTTTAAATTTTTAACTAAGCGAGTGTACTGTAAACCTACACACACTTAAACCAGTAATCATCGCTTAAAGGTATTGTACATTATTAATACTTAAAGAATTATCTAATCTTCCTAGTATACCGTACATAATGGAGACTTAGTGTTAAATTATTTCCAATTCAACGAAAAATTACAGCTTTTAAGTGTTAATTAATTTTTTTTAATATTCATTTTTTGCCTCACACATGCTGAAAATTCATTTAATAATAATTTATTAAGAAAATATTATGAACTTACACAGCACAACTTCGAACATTCGTACCCTTTGAAAAACTATCTGCAATGAGATTTTTGCAGGCCAGGAGGTTGCTTATATAGCAACCAGATTTCAGATTCCCAATGGGTAAATCTAGATTTCCGGAACGAAATCCAGGAAGTAGGTTAACCAGGAAATTAATTTGATTGGACGAGAGTAATTGAAATGTAGTTTTAGAACAATTCTTGGAAGTCTCATTATTTTAAATCTTAGCCAGGAAGTCTGGCCAAGATTTGAAAAGTTTTAATTTGGCCCAACACATTTATATGCTGGCAAAAATGTAAATAAGCACGTGTTGGTTTGCAAGAAAATCAAAATAAAGTTTGGAAGGATCAGAAAACAGACTGAACTGGAGCTGCTTGTAATAATTATGTAAGTTTATGCTTTATTAATATTTAATCTTTTTAGTATAAAATAATATAAATAAAAATTAGTATAAAATTAACCCATAACCGCCTGAAAGAACTTTCAGACACTTTTTTTTAAAGTACCATGGTACTTGGGTCGGTTCTCGGATTCGAATCGGCATTCTCTTGGTTTGGAGCCGACGACGCTGACCACTGGGCTGTGACTGCCCGCTTTGCTCTGGGTCCCCGGGGACCCCTCACAAAGCTCGCGCTGGGACTTAGTTTTTCGCTGTTGTACGTTGAAGGCGTACGTTCGTATCTAGGCGGTTATGGGTTAGCTGAGAGTTGAGAAAATAATTGATTGCGACCAATAACCCATAACCGCCTGAAAGAACTTTCA